>VCRD01003981.1:25089-35238 GCA_006783055.1 Trinorchestia longiramus
AAGTCTTCAAAGTCTCCTTACAGAAGATCTGATAATGGTGAGCTTGATGATTATTCCTGTTCTAGAGAAGCTAAAGAGGCACCACAGAATTTGGAAGAGAGCGAGTCAATTATGAGAAGGTTCAAGTGTAAGTTCTGTGACTATGATGGTGATAAGCAGAGCGATTTAAAACAACACCTAGCTGACAAACATAGCCAGGAAGAACTTTTTAGTTGTAATTTATGTGATTTTAGAAATGCTAGGAAAGATGCACTGACACTGCATGTAACTGCGGAGCACATGGTAGGTAGGCTTTTTAACACGTTGACTCCGATTGTTCAGATGCCAAACTTCCCTAGCAGACGGTAACAAATTTCACTTCTCAAATCAGTTTGGCGCTTGCCGTTGCTGCGAAACGAGGTGAGTGGCTCTATATGCATTAGACTGGACATGTTGGTGAGAGAAAACGCGTGGGACATATTTGTGTCACTACGTACCACCGCCGCGAAAACCTTGCGGCAAACGAAGTGGGAGAGTATTGTACCACGGCTCTGTGGTACAGTATTGTACCACGGTTCTGTGGTACAGTATTGTACCACGGTTCTGTGGTACAGTATTGTACCACGGCTCTGTGGTACAGTATTGGCCCACTACGTGAATCCAGCTTAGGTGAATTGGCTGTGGTACGTTGTGGTACAATTATGGTGCACTGATTTTTTGGGTATCTACTGTTGAGCTGTGCCTATTCCTTAGAAAAATTGATATAATACATATCATCTTGCTAACATTGTATCTTGATATGAATAATAAGCTGGTATATATTCATTTAATAATCGGTTGATCCCATGATTTTTTCAGATATGAATAGTGCAACTTTTTACGAACGGAAAAAAGCTGCAGTTATGGATGACGATGATGATCAATCATCAGAAAGTGAATTCTTTTCCGATAAAAGTGATGAGTCCCTTCAAGATAGCTCATCTTCAGATGATTCGTATGAAGAGGAAGAAGCCGATGACTTGTTAGATGATGAAAATTTTGATGATAGCACTAACTCGGTAGCCCCTGCTTTGCAACCCAATTGGAAGCTTGTAGCTGCATCAACGCGATCATTTCCTTTTACCGGAAAGGAAGAAATGTGTCTACAACCTACCATTGATCCAGAAAATGGGAAAACAAAGCCGATTGATCTTTTCAATCTATTCATTAGCGATGATGTTGACAATCACATCGTATGTGAAACTAATAGATATGCTTCTCAATGTATTGTCAATGCAACAATAACTCGTACATCTGTATTGAAATATTGGAAAGACACCACACCTGCTGAACTTCGAAAGTTCATTGGACTTTTGATATACATGGGACTTGTTCCCATGCCTCAGATATCGCTGTATTGGTCTAAAAGGGCCCTCTATGAAGAGCGATTTGCACCCCAAGTGATGTCTCCAGACAGGTTTCAAATCTTGCTAAGATTTGTCCATTTCAACAACAATGCTGGAGCACTTTCTCAGCAAGACAAGCTGCACAAAGTTCGACCTCTTGTCGATACGATGTGTAGTCAATACCAGGAAGCTTACAAACCAGGACCAGATCTCGTCATTGATGAGAGTATGATTGCATTCAGAGGACGGGTTGGAATAAGGCAATACTTGCCAGGAAAATCGCACAAATACGGATTGAAGCTCTACAAAATTTGTACACCTGAGGCGTACACGTGGAATTTTAAAATTCGTTGTGGAAGACACAATGAAATGGAAGGTCTAAGCGGAACAGAGTCATTGACTGTCGGTATGGCACAAAAGATTTTGAACACAGGATCAACAATTTTTGCAGACAATTATTATACCTCAGTCGGATTAGCAGAGTACCTGTTGGGAAAGAAAACCTATGTGTGTGGAACAGTTCGAAAAAACCGAAAACATCTTAGCAAAGAGGTTGTAGCAAAGCTGAAAAAGAACGAAATGAAGTGCCTGGAAAATAGCAGCGGCATCAAACTTTACAACTGGAGAGACAAGAGAAATGTGTTCATGATTTCCACAGTTCCAGAGCATGATGGATCTCTTGTTCCGTCTGGAAAAACTAACAGAAACGGAGAGGAGTTAAAGAAACCACAGTGTGTTCTGGATTATAACAACGCCAAGAAGGGAGTTGATGTATCCGACCAAATGACTTCCTATCATACAGCATTGAGAAGAAGCCTGAAATGGCACAGAAAAGTTGCTATTGAAATCATAACAGGAATGTCCGTTGTGAATGCTCATGTTTTCTATAACAAATACTTTGCTGATGCTCCCATGTCTATAAGGCATTTCCGCGAATCGCTAGCTCTCTCTTACTGGTATTGTGGAGAAGAATATTCGACCAGGAAGATCCTGTACAGTAATCCAGGGTAAATCACATCCTCATATGCTCGTCGAAGGAGAGAGAGGAAAGAGAAAAAGATGCCTAGGATGTTATGAAAAACTTTCATCAAATGAAAATTGCCAAGTGGCAAGAAATAAGGCACGAAGAGTCACAACCTATGTGAGAGCAAGCCTCATCTCTGCGTTACATGCTTTAGTGAAAAGCATGGAAATATTTAGAAGTTAGTGTAAATCATCAAATGATGAAGGAAATATTACTGGTGTTCTATATTTTTGTTACTTTTTATTATTTGCGCTTACTTTATGTGAAAAACTGGAATTTGAGGCTGTGATAAGAATGCCATATTTGTTTCATTTTTGTGCTATTATAAAATACACACATTTAAGATTTGTAATGATTTTTCATTGAGCCTATCCTTTCTACTACCGGTAAAAAATGTAATGTAATACTAACTTCATAACTTGTATAGTAAAATCTATTTTAAAATAAAGTGCTGAAATAATTGAAATGGTACACATATGTACCACTACGTCCTGGAGCAATATACCGCGTGGTACACATATGTACCACTTCGGAGTCAACGTGTTAAGTGCAATTCGTGTGATCAGACTTATGCTCGTAAAAGATCTTTAACCCTTAACCCTTTAGCGACCAAAAGGACCATACGGTCCTCTTTTGGATAATTGTTCTAATAATTAAACAGTTAGCAATATGAGGTTGCTACTAGGTTTGAACGCGTCAGAACATGTTACAGCGTTGTTCTTTTGGCTGCCTGGCTGAGGCTCCAGGGTTGCCAGATGTGGCTAATTTCCATGAGCTGCGGCTAAGGAAATTTTTTGAGAATTAGCCACCTTCATTTTAGCTAATTATGGCTAATTTACTGATTGTTAATAATATTTATTTAATAAATTTCGCAGAATTATATCTAATCCTAAACTTAACGTGTTTGTTCTCGGTCTGAACAGCGAATGAACGAGTTCAGGCGGGAACTGCTTCTGGAAGCTTGACAGGAAGCATACCATCCGATCCAATCCAATTTTGGGCAATGGTTTTCAAGTTTGAAAATGCGCTTGGAGAAAAATATTTTAGTGATATTGGTCAAGTGCTGCTCAACCTTTTCTCAGTATCCATTAGTAATGCATTTGTGGAACGCAGTTTTTCATTTGTGACAAATGTGAAACACAAACAAAGACAAAAATTAGCGACTAAAACGATAGACTCCGTCTTGCGAATTAAATCTTATTTGCTAGCAAATGAAACTTGTTGTAAAGACTCTCATGTACCAGAAAGAAAGCTCAACCTCTTCACAAGCGACATGTAATTAACTCCCCAAACACAAGATATCAATGAAGTTGACCAACCAAGATGCAGCAAACATATTTTGGAAGAACACTTTTTACAAGAATTTGATGACATTACCATGGAATCAATTTAATAGACTCATCAAGGTAAGATATTTATCTGTATCTTTGATTTATAATTTATTTAAAATACAAATATAAGTGGCTATTTGTGGCCAGTTTTGGGGGAACATTTGGCTAAAAGTGGTGCACATCATCTGGCAACCCTGCGTGGCTCTCAGCGTGCTTCATTGCATCAGTGTACAGACGGTCATTGTGATCTTTGACGTACTGTTCTGTTCTCCATGAAAGCTCATTTTTTGAACTATTATAAAGTGGCACATGCACTAGGTGAGATTTGAGTCTAAATAATTTATTGATGAAAGATGAGTATTTAGGTTGAAACTTGAAGTCTTTAGAGTGACGGTTTTGTTTTTAGTAAGATATTTACGTTATATTTTGTAAAGAAGACCGTATGGTCCTTCTTGTCTTTGGAAAGGCACAAGTAAAAAAGGACTGTATGGTCTAGTTGGTCTTGAGAATTTATTTTCAGAATATTACTATTTCTTATCACCAAATTATTTGTTTAACCGGATTTTTAGGCAGATATTAAAAATAACAGTGATATTCATTACTTCAAAACAATGCAGTAGCTCAATTATTTGTATTCCAGATATATATTCTTAGAGTCTCTGATATTTGCATAGTCATGTAATATGACGTAATCATTTGAATATGATTTTTAAAAAGCATAAAATTGATAAAGAACATATACAAATGTTACGATTTGAATGTTATGGTTTAATTTAGACTCTTATCAGCTATTTTGTCTCAGAAAACACGACATGTTTTGGGATTTGAAAATTTCCCAAATATATTCCATCATCTTTTGTTCATAATTATTTGTCGATGTATATCAGCGATTTATTCTTTTTTAATTTTGGTGTGGTAAGCCGATATGGCATAACAAGTTCTTTTTGAAAAGATGAAAAGAGCCAAATTTATATATACAAGGTTCTTGTTTCCAGGTACCTCCTGTACATTCTCTGCATCATCATTGTACAGAAGTACGAGGATGAAGCCCAGCAGCATCACCAGTAGAGTAGCCTCACTAGATTGTACAAGTGATGTGGAGTCAGATTTGTCTGACGATGATGTTCTAGATCCTGATTTTGAAGCCCTCATGCAAAATTTAAGTGAAGATGAACACAATATGGAGGATCGAGAGGACCTACTTGCTGAACAATGTAGTGTTGACACTGCAGTAACAAGCAGAAGGAAGAAATCTGATCGTATTCATTGGCATTCTGTGAGAACATTACCACACATGGAAGAGGATGTTCATGTATTTGAAAGCCATCTCATCGAAAATGACAACATTGAGTCTCCAATGTATTACTTCAAGAGTCTGGTATCTGATGACATAATTGAACAAATTTGTGAACAAACTAATCTGTTTGCTCTGCAAAACGATCCATCAAAACCCCTCAATCTAACTAATTTTGAATTTGAACAGTGGTTAGGAATATGCATGCAAATGTCTGTGACCAAAATTGATAACACTCGTCTTCATTGGTCAGCTCATGCTTTGAATGAAAATTTTTCTCATATTATGTCACGAGAAAGATGGGAAAACATAAAATCGAATCTACATTTGGTTGATAATTCCTCATTGAATTCAAGTGACAAACTAGCTAAAGTGAGACTTCTTGTTGACCATCTGAAGGAGAAGTTCAAGCAAATCCCTATGGAAGAAAATTTATGCGTTGACGAGCAAATAGTTCCCTTCAAGAGCAAGTCTTCACTCAAGCAATATATCCCAAAGAAGCCCAATAAATGGGGATATAAAATATTTGTTCTTGCAGATAGTAACGGCGTCGTTTACGACTTCTTCCCATACTCAGGAAAAATTATGCCTGTTGCCAGGGCAGGTGTCCCTGATCTGGGTCCAAGCTCTAATGCTGTTCTGAACTTGGCCGAAACCATTCCAGATGGCAAAAACCATAAGATCTATTTTGATAACTGGTTCACATCACTGAAACTAATTTCTCATTTGGCATCGAGGAAAATATGGGTTTGCGGAACTGTTCAAGAAACAAGACTTAGAGGGTTGAAGTTCAAGTCTGATAAACAGTTACGTGAACAGGGCAGAGGTTCATTTGATGAACATGTGACTGAAATTAATGGGGTTTCAATCACTGCTGTGAAATGGCATGATAACAGGTCTGTTTGCCTTGCTTCTAGTTTCCTGATGTCTGCACCATTACATCAGCGAGAGAAATTTGATCGCAAAGCAAAAGAGAGGATAGAGGTATTAGTTCCTAATATTGTGTCGCGCTACAACTGTTATATGGGGGGTACTGATCTGCATGACCAGTACATGGCATACTACCGCATGAACTTCGGCGCTAAGAAATATTATTTCAGACTAATATTTCACTTGTTTGACATGGCAGTGGTGAACAGCTACTTACTATTGCGTAGAGCTGAAAATTCTAAGGGAGTTGCATATTATAATAAGACATCGTTATGTGACTTCAAACTGAAGCTGGCAAATTCCTTGATCAAAAGCGGAAAGAACACTCTGAAGAAGAGAGGGCAACCATCAGACGAAAGTGTGCAGCAAAAGTTTGCAAAGAAAAGGAAGACAGGAAAAGCAACAGTACCGATTCCAGATGAAAGCATCAGGCATGATGGTGTAAATCACTTACCAACTTTTCATGAGAATAGAGGAACGTGTAAAAACCCAGGTTGCAAAGGCAAAATACACATGTTTTGCAAGAAATGCGTTGTACATCTATGTTGTGAGAGAAACAGAAACTGCTTTGAAGCTTTCCATCAAAACTAAACTGTTTTGAAACTGTGACTGACTTGTAAGAGGGCTGAGTGAAATTTCTATTTGTAAATTTAATTTTTATATTGTAAAATATTTAAATAGTATCTAAATATCCCCTATATTTATTTGAGCACGAAAGTGATTAGTCTTCTCACTTTAATTGTCTGGACTGCTTTCATTATGACTTTATTTTAGGTTAATGTCATGGAAAACTAGTCTTTGTTATTATTTTAGTAAGGAAATGAATTTACCATATTTCTAAGTAGGTCTTTTATAAAAGGATATCATTCTTTTGTATGTTCATTTTAATAAAGCGCTTTTTGGGGTTTTCATCAATAAAACTTTGATTTTTTATTAACCTTTTTTTTATAATTTGACCTTTTACCAGCATAAAACACTAGTTGGAACATCAAAATTCATTCTACAAACGCTTCAATGTTGATTTTTTAATCAGCATGTAAAAAATGGTTAGTGACTCACCGGTGGGTCCCATCGCAGGAAACGTGTTAAGTGCAATTCATGTTACCAGACTTATACGCGTAAAAGATCTTTAACCTATTAGGTCCCACTGTCCTATAAATAGGACACTAAAATTATCTTTAAATGTATAAGGTAGTATATAATGACACTTCTCACTGCTTAATTACGTTTAAGAAGGAATAAAATGTTATATTCAACTTTTTTCCGGGAGTTGTTGAAAACAATTTAAAAATTCATGTGAAAATCCATAAAATGGCAATTGTTTAGTGATGTATGAACTTCTACACATAGTGTCAAACTGCATGCATGTATTTCCACTTTTATTTTAAATTATTATTGATTATAGATTGGTTTACACAACTGAATACAAAAGTTATGCAGGATTTGTTCGTAATATTCATTGAAACATTGCTGTCCTATAAATAGGATGCCGGGCCTAAGTGCGTAGAACTTGGCACAATACTACATGTTGACACATGTTTTAACACGTTGTAGTTTGCGTGTCTCAATACTACATGTTGACACATGTTTTAACACGTTGTAGTTTGCGTGTCTTTTTTATTCTCATCGCCAATCCTTTTTTCTTATATTTTACTCTCAGTAGGGTAGTATTGCTGAGTACTCCATTAGGAAACATTAAACCTCTGTACTTATTTTGGAGTTAATCATTTGAGTTCCTACATTCACAGAGAGAGGACAGCTTAGAATACAGCTCTCCATTCAAGGTAAGAATATTTGTTTTACGAATTTGACGATTTTATTGCGATCGTTATTTCATCAAAGTACTGTAATGATTTTGATGATAACCAAGTTTATCAGATTTTGTTTACCTTTTTAAAGATTTACCCTCAACGTAATTATAATGACTGAATATTATTTAATTTTCTTTCTTTAGACCTACAGATGTCAAGGAAACGGGTCAAAGCTCTGACAATGGATGAAGTTATACAGTTATTGGAAGAACTATCAGATGAAGAAAATGAAATTGAAGCCGCCGATGTAGTCATTGTGCCTCCCAACCCACTCTGCCTCACGGATGAAGATGAGGCGAATAATGAAACTGGCGAGCCCACTTTCAATGATGTTCCTAGTGCCCTTGAATTGCATGTCACGAACAGTCAAATCGAAAATGATACTGCGTTGTTGCAGACGAGCTCTTAAAAAAGAGCCAAAAACAGCGGAAACTCTGTAGCTCTGAACATCAATGGAGAAAAAACACCCAGAATACGCATTGAAATATTGCAGTCCACTAGAAATATTTCATGAAATCACTTCTCCAGAAATATACGATCACATTGTGAAAGAGAGCATGGGATATTCTGCATCAAGTAAGAACCGTTTTGATTTCCTCTCAGTGGATGAACTGAAAACATTTTTTGGTGTTTTCATGTTTTCCAGCTATTGCAAGTTACTAGTCTCAAGGAATTACTGGTCAAATGATGAAGATTTGGGCCAGTCCCTAATCAAAAATGCCATGACATGGAACCATTTCCAGCAACTAAAGAGTATTATTCATTTCTGGAATAACGAAGAATGGGAAGAAAAAAAATTTGACCAAGGATACTAAATTCGTGTCCTTATACAAATGATGCAGAAATCCTTCAATAAATTTGGAATTTTTAAAAAGAATCTCTTTGTGGACGAAATGATTATCAAATACCACAGGCATAACACACTGAAACAGTTCATAAAGGAAAAGCACGTAAGATTTGGCTATAAATTTTGGGCTTTGTGCGGTGTATCAGAATACTGTTATAACTTTGATCTGTACTGTGGCAAGAGTCATCAGGAAGAGCCTCATGACGATCTTTCACTTGGACGCAGGGTTGTGCTTCAAATGCTGGAAATTGTTGCAGATCCTCGGTCTCATTGTGTGTTCTTTGATAATTTATTCACAAGTCTTGATCTGCTAATTCACCTCAAGGATGAAGGATATGAAGCAACTGGAAGCATGAGAGAAAACAGACTTAAAAAATATCCTCTAAAAGAATCGAAACATGAAAAAGAAACCCCGAGGATCTTATCATTACAGATTTGATGCCACCAATGAGATCTTTATTGTTAGGTGGCTAGACAATAAATGTGTTACAATTGGAACCAACTGTGATACAGTTGAACCAATTACCAACGTGCTTCGCTAGAAAAGAATGAAAAAGCTCGAGGGAGTGTCACCCAACCTCAGGTACTGACTACCTACAACATGTGCATGAGAGACGTTGACAAACATGACTGGCTTGTGTCAAAATATGCCTCATCTATTAGAGGTAAAAAGTGGCACTGGCCATTATTCACTCGGCTTCTTGACATGGCAGTAGTAAATGCGTGGACTATGTACAATTTAGTTCACGATGGAAACGGTGAAATAAAAAACATTGCTTGACTTTAAAAGATATATATGCACTGCAAACCTGAAAGGATCTGCGATAACAAAAACCGCAGCAAAAACAAGCTTGGCAACATCAACCAGGCCGATAAATGATGTCAGGTTTGACCTGAAAGGTCACCTAATTGCTAAGAGGAATAAGCAAAGGTGGTGCCAAAACAATTTTTGTAGCAGTAAGCCAATAACGTATTGCCAAAAGTGTAATGTAACCCTTTGCGTAGGCTTTTTGCTCCTTACCACAAACCGTATTTTTTTTTAGAAATATTTCGAAAATATATCATGTGCCCAGTGTCATGTTTATAGGACAGCATATATTTCAGTTTCTAAGTGAAATAAATAACTTTTGTCATTCAATTTGTTTATTCTAACCTATTGTTAATCAATATACGAAGTTTCAAAGTAATACTCAAAACATTAGGTACCTTGGGACGTAGTGGGTTAACACGTTAAGTGCGGCGCGCGGAATAGAGGGCATAGCTGCATTGCGTTAGATGCCAAGTATTGCAGAAGTGTTTGCTTAGAGCAATCACGGAGGGAGGTTTTGTGCTGTTTATTGAAGGTGAGTACTACGCATTAGTGTGATAAAATTGCGAGCCCATGGGTGTCTATACCGCTCTGCGAACTTCATTTATTTCCTGTATGTATTGCGACAGTGCAGTGAAGTTGCTGGAGTCCAGGCTGGTGGGCTGAGTGTCACTACACTTGCCAGAAGCCTATTTGGAGCCTTTTATGAGTATATATACGTAATTTGTTCACGTTATGAA
>VCRD01003981.1:36974-52110 GCA_006783055.1 Trinorchestia longiramus
CGTACACAAAGTGGGAACTATGTTCAAGTGCCTTTCTTGTAACTATTCATGTGCGAGTATAATGGACTTGAAGAAGCATAAAGCATCCAAACATAGAGGAAGTTAGGCGTTTAAATATCACGTGTATACATCGCTACTTCGCGCTTCGCTGATTGCGGCACCACTAACTCGCGGATTTTTTTATGTGAATTTTGTGGTAGCAAATCAAGAAGTTGACTTAGTATGTAATTTGATTTTGTATGTAAATATTTTCTAATAATTTTATTGTTGGGTACGCAACTGATAAATAACAAAACTACTTGAAAATTTTGAGCGTGTGTAGCTCACACAAACACACTAATGAATAATTTTCAATAAAAAGAGTATTTTTGGCTCAAAGAGGGACTGTGATAAGTCACAGGATTTCAAATCGTTTTACAGCTTACTGAGCTCAGATCCTATTTTATTCTCGTCGTCAATCATTTTTTCTTATATTTTACTGTCAGTAGGGTGATATTGCTCAGTACTCTGTTAGGTAACATTAAACCTCTGCGCTTATTTTGTTCAAGTTCATTTAAATGGCCTGGTTTGCCATTGATTCCCTTTCAGAAATGTAAGCATTTCGAAGTGGCTGTCTGAAACCTATGCGATAAGGCAGTTTGACCGTGGATGAAAGGCAATAGAGTAATATTTGAACATCGTAAGACTACAGATGTCAGATGGGAGTTTAGAAGTAATATGCGCACCACGGTCATGTGTGATACGCAATGGAACGCCGTATCTGAAAACCCACGAGCAGAAAAAGGCAAGTGCTACAGTATTTGTGGTGACAGGAATTGACAGCGACTCGGCGTGAAAATCAGCGTGATTAAAGTCAGCAAATAAGTTTGTCTTCGTGATGGAGGCAACGGACTCACTAAGTCGAGATTGTACTAAGTCGTGTTTGGTGCCCAGAAAATGCACAAGTGTGCAGTGCTGCACGATTGTGTTTTACTGATTCATCAACCCGAAAATTGTGGTAAAAATACACTCACGCCTTTACGTCTGTGCGCATGGATGGCCAGACTTAACGTTCGGGGATCTAACGAAGTGTTCGATCAATGCCAGGGTGAGACACTGCATGGTATTTGGAAATGACTACCCTATGATAGGTATCTCGCGATGAGCCAGTGGGTTTAGTGCGTAGGCGTTGGCGAATTGCGTGTCGGAGCGAAGAGATGCTTGGTTGCTCGTTGGAAGTACTGGTTGTGCGTTGGAATTACTCGTTGTCGTGGTGATCTGCACTCGTAGAATATTAGGCTAAGTAGATTAAGTTATTACAGAAGTTTAGGAATACATGCCGCTCGAGGTGAGGTTTTGTGTCACAGTTTCAGGTTCTTTTGTTAGAATTGAGCACAATCTTGCACGTTTGGAGGAAGAAGAACCGGACATTGGATACGCCAGGCGTCGCCGAACGAAGAACAAAACAGAGTTGAGAGAACTCGTGTTATAAAGAACCGTAGAGTTGCAACCATTAGGCTATCTAACAAGATATCTAGACATGCTACGAAATGGCGACTGGTGTTTCACAAAATCTAATCAAACTATTTATTGGCGATGATGATGTGATGTGGTGAGAAAAGATCATCTTGGCTGCTCAAGTGCAGAAAGTACCTGATTTAGCCATACGAATAGAACCCTATCATCAAGAGCACACTCAAACATGCAGGACCGAAAAACGAACGATATAGTATCCCATGAGAAATCAAATAAAAAATAAATAAGGAAAGAGTAGGGCTCAGAAAAGAACAATTTGTATATTGGTATCAAGTTGATACATGATATATGCTTCACCATTGCGTTTTCAAATCACCCATAATTGAAGTATCGATGTGTTATAAATGCATTTGCTGGTAGTGTAAAAGTGTTACGCTCTCATTGAACAATACAATTACAGAAAAAAAAGGCAGATTATTCTAATATCGTTGATTTACAACATATTCAACATCGGGTTAAGGAAAACTTTTAAGATCCTTAGGTGATGAAGATACATTGGTTGATAATACGACAAACAAAGGTTACATTTTATCCACTGAAGGAAAACTCAAAAATAAGCATGCGCAAAAAGTGTAAAGAGACATTTACTGCTAAAAAATTGCAAAGAAGGCATTTGGCAATTCAAGTTCCCATCATTAAATATTTACAGTCGCAGCACAGATCAAAGCAAGCCTGGAGAGCTCCTGCTATTTTGTAAACGACAGAAAACTAAAAAGAGATACTATTGGATCACTGGTTCAACTTGATGGCTCAACTTGTAGTATTTAGAAGACTAGTAGAGGGATCTCAGATAGTGTTTGTGGTTGCCGGCGGCACCGGTTGTTAACTAAATTATTGCCTGGTGTTGTATACGGGGTTTGGGAGTGCGTTGGTAATCAGGTTTTAGTGTGTATAGGTGGTGATATTTGTTACATACATATTAGTTATGTATTAGAGAGATGCGTGGTGGTGGTGCTGGAGAGATATTTAGTTAGGAGATTCATGGAAGCTAGTAATTTGCATTCCTTGCATTGCAAACTGTAATAATGGCAAAGTTCTTTGTTCAATTAAGTCTCATTCCTGGTGAAGTCAAATTTCATATGACAACTGAAACAGACTACAAAAAGAAAAGCTGGAATTTAAAAAAGAACAATTTCAGAATTGTGAATCAAAAACTTAACTGGAATCCGTAAAATTCACGCCTTGAGCCCTTAAAATATCATCAGGTGGTATATTGACAGTGAAAGTTGTATCAATCACGCTAGCCCTTCAAATTTTCATGTATAAATGAAGTCCAAACATTATTGCTCCGAGAAAACGCAAAGAAAATGCGAAAGCAATTATCAATTTGCCAACTACATCCAATTTAGTACACCAAATGGACTCGAGATCATAAGTATTCGCAATAACAAACGTCTCAAGATGTGCGACTATGCCCACAAACTTTGTCGTCAGTCTCCGCACAATTCGTCCGCATCTGTGGAAGACATCGTGTGCAATTTGTTCTTGCGTCTTCCAAATGCTACTGGTTGTACGGATTGTAAACAAATACCAACCAACCAACGAACGGATTGTAAACAAAGGAAAATCTTAACTTTCCTTTTGATCTAGAACCATATTGACTAGTTTTCGAAACCTCGAATATACACGATATAAAATAAGAGGAAGACATTGTCCTATGATGAGGTTTTAAATAAATAGTGAGTAGGAGGTGCAACAGGGACTGGTTACTAGTTGGCGTGCAGGTATTGTCATAGCCCAGTCAATTACAGAGTAGCCATTTAAGAATTATTTTAGAAGACCCTGGCTCACAGAAAATAAACTCTGGGTGCCACCCTGTTGAAATTGTGTGTGTATTAGAAGGTATTAAAGGCTCTAATGAAGACCCCAACAGCCTTCGACCTTCACTTCTAAGTTCAAGTTTTAGACCATAACTATGCATCAAAGCATCTATAATTAATAGTAGTTATGTTCATAAATCAAGTTAAGTGACTTAATTTTTTATCTAATTTTAATTTTAATTTTACATGAATATAGTTTTGAGTGAGAGTCATGCATCATTCATGTGACTTCATTGTGTAATTATAATTCAATTCTTTTTATCCCTATTGGGATAGGCAGAAAACCTATCCCAACACATAACCCTAAATGAAACATACAGAACTCTAGCACCATTATTATTTTGTTAATTTTTTATATATAGATATATTTCATGCTAGTAGAATTTTCTTTGACATTTGTGCCAGTAAATCAAGAGCCATACTGGCATCTACAATTATTGCTCTTAGACAGTTATAAGGTTATAAATAAGTTATAAGGTTATTTTAAACCTTAAGTAATGTTCATATATGCTTGCAGAAGAAAGTTATAAGACTTTGTATTCAAGTTTATACTAAATTATGTCTGATAGATCATTTATGAGTTTCAAGATATTTAAGATTTTTTAAGGAACAAAGGTTTTCCTATAGCATTCATTGGCTTGTCAGCATGGAGGATCACGTGGATGTGAAGCATAATCCAGATGATACTGAAGTCCAGCAGATGTGTCATGAGTCTGACTCAACAGATCTGATGGAGACATCATTCTGTGGTGAGTTTACTATTTAGAGTTTAAATTGTTTGATTTAATATACTATAACTTTTTTGACTGTTTTCTGAAAACTCCAAAGCATGAAATGTTACTCCTCTTTTCTTATGTAATTGATAAGAATGCTTGTGCACATCATCTGTTGAAAATGTTTAAGCTCTTTATGTACTAGTAAATGTCATGTTATATAAATATCATGTTGTACCGATCTTTAGTATATGCATTATCAATGGAAGGTCTCTGATTAACAGTACTTATTTACCCTAATTTTCTTTGATTATTAACTTATGAGACAGAGTATAAATGCACAAAGTTATCTTACATTCTACAATAGGGCACTGTTTAGAATAGATATAAAGTACTAATTTTACCTCCATAGATTATGAGTAAGCCACTTGACCAGCCAGTTCTTTACCATGAGAACACTTGTTTTTATTAAAATTGATTCACATTGCTAAGAAGAGAAAAATTCTATCAGAAACTGAGCTCTAAATTTTATATTAGGCTCATGTAATCAGAATTCTGTGTGGTCAGATTGATTTGTTGCATAGCACTCTAATTTATTTATTGAAATAAATGACACAAACAAAGTAGTTTTTATCTTTGAGGAATTAAGTTGGGCTTGTAGGTCATATCCTCATATGGAATAAATAAAAGAAATTGTCCATACCTTCTTATAGAATTAAATGGTACAAACAGTCCATATTCTTTTATGGAGTTAAACACTACTGATAGACTACATCCTCCTAAGAAATTGAATTATAAGAATAATCCTTATTATTTATGGCATATTTTTAGTTATCACTAACTAATTTTTTTAGTCATCCAATGTTTTGAAGATCCATGTCCTTCTATGGTGCATTAAAAAAGATTCCTAATAGGAGATGCAGCCATGAAATATTTTCTGAATTCAACATTTATTTTCTTAATTCTTTTTCCAATTTGTAGAATCATTTGAATTGAAGCACAAAGAAAGATCATGGGATTCCATCCCTCTGAGTTTTTAAATTCTTGATTGGTGATAAATGCACTAAGAACAATACCATTTGAACATTGCACTCTCACTAATGCCATTTGTGCCATAAATTCTCTATGGTCTTGGAAATGCATGGATTTTAGTTAGTCAATCAAACTGGTGATTTTGAGTGTGATTTCAAACCTACTTCATTACTTCTTTATTATTTGTTCATTTCCATGGTGCAGGTGAGGAGCATAGCATGGCTAATGGATATCAGGAAGTGATCTACATCAAGACTGAAGAGCCTGACTGTGACTTGGAGCAAGTTGTTGTGAAGGAAGAGTTCTGTGACCTCCATCATGAACTTCAGGTGTGTGGCCTGGTGTGAACTTTGTGTTGTGTTGGCTTTTCTGTCTTTTGATGGGGACCTATTTCTACTTATTTTTTTGTGTAGGCTTTTCTCATTTTAAATGGGAGCAGTTTATGCTTATTGTTTTGTGTTGATTTCTTTCATTTTAGAATAGAATAGAATAGAATGAGACTATAGGAACGAACCTTCTGGCCCATTCTTGGGTCGGATAATTACTTCGATAATTATTCGGTTGTTTACCCAAGTCCCATGCCGTATTTCAAGCCGCGTCAACCATGTCGGCAGCGGGATTCATTTAAATGAATTCATTTATGCATAGTGTTTATTTCACACAAGCAAGGCATTTCCTACCTCAATATGAGGTCAATGTGTCTACCAATGCCAGGGTGGCCGAAAAAACTGAAGAAATCCCAAATCTAAATTCTGGCCTGGGTACTTCATGAGTAAAGTGAGCAAAATTTTGAAGCAAGAAAAGTACCGATTTATTCTTGAATTTTATTCAATACGAGTGTGTATGCACATTAAAAATAACTGGTTTTAATATCATGGATTTGAAGGAAGAATTTAGAACAACAGATTACCAAACCTCATCAGAAAGTCTATGGTTTCAAGTCCAGCGGTTAAAAAAAATTTATATAACTGAAAGTCTACGGGTTTAACTACCAGAATTTTTAAGGGAGATTCCCATTGTAATTGCATGGGAGAAATTTCGCATATATTAGGTTGTTACAAAAATAATGGTCGGTCGAAGGTCTGAAAGGCTTCTGAAATCAGCCATTATTTTTGTAACAACCTAATATATAAATAAATAAATAAATTAATGTATTTTTGTGCTTAATATCTTCTATGTTATTACAATGTGAATCTTATTGAACACATTTAATTTGTGCAGAATTTTATGGATTAGTATTGCTCAACCATGTATTCATTACCGCATTGATGATTCATCAAGCAGTTCTGTGAGACCAGAATCTAAAACCGAGAAAAATATATTCAGTAAAATAAAATTTTGGATTAGTGTTGCATTGTAATTTGAATACCATCATTCATCATCATAAATAATGTCTTCCTTCAATGCAGTTTCCATTCGATATAATTTTACGATAAGCTGGCATCACAATACAGTCGAGATAAAACAACTTGAAGAAAAATTCACTCTTCCCTTCCATTCTTTTCTTTTACAGGACATTGCAGTTACAGGTAAGAGTTTGACAAGTTATTGCCTTAACATATAATATGCTGAAATCAAATATCAAAGAATACTGAATATCTTAAGTAATTAATGGAATAAATGTCTTCATAAGCATATTTTACAGGCCATGAAGCGAAGCGGAACCCCTGACAGTGGTGACAAACAAGCTGCTCAAGATCGGAAGAAAGCGAGGGCAGAATACATGAGACGCTACAGAGCAAGACAAACTGAGAGTCAAGCAGCTGAAAGAAGGAGGCAACACGCAGTTAACCAAAGATTAGCCAGATCACGAGAAACACAAGAACAACTTGAGAGAAGAAGAGAACAAGCCAGAGAAAGATACAGAAATAGAATAAATGCTGCCAATGAAGAAGAACTAAGAATCATCAGATCTGAATTAACTGCTCGAACTCGCTCAAAAATGCATTTTGAGTCAAGAGAGGATTATATAAGGAGATTGGAACGAGCAACGAACAGAAGTCGAATGATACGTGCAAGTGAGACTGTGGAAGAAAAGAATCATCGACTGGCCGATATGAGGTTGAGAGCACAACAAAGAATACGAAAAGAAACTGAAGAACAAAGAAATGCAAGATTAATTGATCAAAGAGAAAGAGCTCGGCGAAGAGCACTAGAAGAAACTGAAGAGCAAAGAAATGCAAGATTAATTGATCAAAGAGAAAGAGCTCGGCGAAGAGCACTAGAAGAAACTGAAGAACAAAGAAATGCAAGATTAATTGATCAAAGACAAAGAGCTCGGCGAAGAGCACTAGAAGAAACTGAAGAACAAAGAAATGCAAGATTAATTGATCAAAGACAAAGAGCACTAGAAGAAACTGAAGAACAAAGAAATGCAAGATTAATTGATCAAAGACAAAGAGCTCGACGAAGAGCACAAGGAAAGTGAAGAACAAAGAAATAGAAGATTGCTTGATCAAAGAAACCGGGCTCAATTGAGGAATGAGAATGAAACAGAAATACAACGAAACAGAAGAATGGAAAATGGTAGAATCAGAACTGCTGCCAGATTGATGAATGACGATCAAAATGCTGCGAAAAATAGAAGGGAGAGGAATGCAATAACCACGAGGTAGACAAGAAATCAAAGGAATAACATATGAATATTATTATATATATAATAACTATGATAGTAGATGCACACGTGAAAATTCACGTGTTTTTTACTGTTTATTTTCGTTTAATTTGCCAGTAGAGGCGGGATTTGCGAATGAGTTTTAAAATTGGAGGATGTGCCTTTGGTAACATTGAACATTGGCCGTATCACTGATACTTTGTTGAGGTCTTTGCCTTCTTTTCCTCGCGCGCTTGCTTGTCTGCGCTTCCTTCCTTCTAGTGTTTCTTCCATTGTTCTAATGAATTTTTCACATTCAATATGTATCCAAAAACACTTATATATGATATGGCATATCCCCGTTCTACGATATTAAGGCGGTTCAGGAGCATCTTGCCGTTGAGAAAAGTTATATTGTGTTTATTAAATATTTTGGGTTGCCGCAGATAGTTGACGGCTTCTTGATGAGGAAAACCTTCTTCCAGCAAATTGCTAAAGCAGAAGCGCAAGCGGAGCACAAATATCTTAAACTAGCCAGTTCCCGTCGAAATTCCACGATTTAGATTTGACTAATTTGAAATTATTTTATAGATGAATGCATTAAAGATTTACGACGAATGATTGTGTTTTAAATCAATACTTCTCATAAATACATACAGGACTTCCTTTCTGCATCTTATCTACCGATAACAGTGCCCAGATAGTACCCGTAAAAATTCCTTGATTTAAAGTGATAAAATTAAGGATCTATGAAATATATTTTTCAGTTTTACCCGTGGTACTATCAAAATATGAATATTTTTCATGAATGTATACACAACCAATAACATGGCCGTGTAAGAGAAGAAAATCAATAACGGAAAAAAATGAGAATTTTATAGTGATCGGGCGCTTTTGGTATCCACAATACAAAGCTGGTGCTCCATGCATACCCGTTCTGATTTCAATTCAATAATTGTTCTTCAGCAATAGATAGGAAGTAATGGGACGGACACACACAGATAGAGAGAGATGGAGATACATAGTTTATGATGTATGTAGATAGCTAATGCACGACAGGATCGAAAACTCGATCAAAGATACAGCAATTCATGTACCACGCTCGAAAGAGGGATATTATCAAGTTAAATAGTACCGAACTACTTGCCAAAGCGAAGTGGGTTTTCAGAGACTCACGTTGTGTCCGTTGGATGAGGCAGTCGATGTAAAGGTGCTGGTCCAATAGCATAGTTTGAAGTAGAAACATGTAGTCATTAAGTAGAAAAAGACTATCTATGCTACCTTTTAAACGAATGTTTCCCGCCATCTTGCAAGGGAGCAAAAAATTGTAATGACCCAGCACTGGATTCCGTATCATGACTACCTGCAGTGACCCAACCAGGGGTCTCTACGCTGAATATTTGGCTTCTATTCCGCGTGAAGTTTCAACTGGCGCGAAGAAATTCAGCTGAAAAAATATGTGAAATAGCTCATGTATGACGGGATCAAAAACTTTAATGCAGTATTTCTACTTTCGAGTACATATATATTCCAGAAACCATATTTACCATTGTAATTTAGGGATGAAATTTCATATCCCATCTTGTTATTATGTAGACGAATTTTCTATCAAAATCCTTAAGAGCGTCACAGAGAGATGGACCAAGCAAGCAAGCAACAAACTGTGTATTATTATATAGTGGGATTCTCATTCAATTCAACTCTGTTTTTGTAAACATTTTATTACAACTTTGTATAAAACGCAAGTAAGCTTCCTTCCAATTTGGTTATGTACAGGGTGTCCATAAATTCTCTTTACCATTTCAAAAATTCATTTCAAATGCAATTGATAACATATTTTTATTCAGATTTATTCTATTGTATTTAGTGTTTATTAAAGATTTTAATCCCATTTTGCATGTGTGTTTTTCAGGGGTTCTTTTTGTGAAAGAGGTGTTGTTGAGACTTCATGAGAGACTTTTATGAGATTTTATGAGAGACTTTATGGACACCCTGTACATCAGAGCTCCTCAGTTGTAACCTGGCAACCCACTGATGGGCTTGCTATTGTGGTTGTTCGAGTCTGTTGTGGGTTTAGTTTTGCTGCTGAATACACCTTGGCTTTCGTTTCTATTTCTCTATTTTTCTTCTTTGGGAAGACAGGTGACAATTTGGGTGCACGTGTGTCTAGAATAGAATAAAAAATGGCAACAGGAACGAGTCGTTTAGTCCATTCTTTTTGTGCTACTTAAGTCCCATGTCGTCTAAACTCAAAAGTTAAGGCATCAATCACGCACAGGTACCTTAATCATGCACTGGTCCCAGGGGTAAAGAAGAATGGAATCATGTTCTGTCATCAGCTTTTACGTAATAGTTACCTGACTCATAGTACTCGACAGTTATATGAGAGTAGGTACGGAATAGTTAACTAACTGTTGGTGCACAATTATGACTTGTGATGCTTAGTTATATAACTTGTACGTAATAATTCTACGACTCGCAAAACAAATATATGACTTGCGATAAACATGTCTCTTGGTACGCGATATTTATACGACTTGCAGGACACATTTACGACGTATATAACTTTATGGTACTCATGAATTTGACTTGTGGTACGTGATAATAATATTACGACTCCCAATACACACTCATTACATGACGCGCGGTACTCATGTATTTCATGTTTCTCGGTACATAAACAAGTTATATGACTTGTGGCTTGAGCGCCCCCCCCCCCCAAAAAAAATGTATACATTTTTAAAAGGCTGTAGTTTGAATACTACTGGTGCTTGGAAGCTGGGACAGGTCTCATTCGAAAGAGCAAGATCTAAAGTTTTATTTTGTACCCAGAATACGTTGTTACCTACATTTTTTCAACGCTTAGAACTTCAAATACAACGCTGTACACAAGTATTACATGTTTCGTGATGTACTGCTATTACATGACTTACGGTACTTGATAAGTACATGACCGGTGGTGCGTAATGGTGACATGACTCAGGGTACACCGGAATTACATGACTCGTTGAGCACATTATGTGAGGTTTAGTACTCAGTAATACGGGTTACTAGTGAACCCATACCTAAAAAATTCACGTGTTTTTTGTTAAATTTTTTCGTTTGATTTGCCAGTGGACGCGGGCTTTGCGAAGGAGTTTCCACATTGAAGGATGTGCCTTTGGTATCCAGAATACAATGCTTACAATACATGTATACCCTGTCGCATTTTCTCCTATGTAAATCCTTAAGGAGCGTCACAGAGAGGCGGACCTAGCAAGCAAACAACAAACTGTGTATTATTATACAGGGTGTCTACAAAAAAATGTATCCACTGACCGATGTATTTATATATGATACCGGAACCATATAAATGGTGCAAAAATTTTTGCCGATTTGTTACTCAATTTTGAGAATGAAAAAATAGTTATTTTTGAAGAATTTATTCATAACAATAATATTCTTGGGCTTCTATGACTTTATTCCATCTATCAACGAGTTTATATATGCCGCGTTTGTAAAATTCTTTAGGTTTTGATGCAAAATGTGAATCTAACTCATTTTTAATCTCTTCCCGTGATGTCAACCTCAGGCCATTTAAATGGTTCTGTAATCCTTGAAAAAAGTGATAATCAGAAAGGGCGAGGTCGGAAGAATATGCTGAATGGGGTAAAATCTCCCAATTAAGTTGTAATCCAAGCAAAGATTCGCAACAAGAAACACGTTGGCACAGGTTCTCAGGAGACAGTTCGTACGGAACCCATTTTCTGAATAGTGAAACCTTTCCCATTTGTTTCAGTTGGCGTACCACGGTTGTATGGGTTACATCAAATTGGTTAGCCAGTTCCCTCGAGGTGATCGTCGAATTTTCAGTAACAGCTGCTTCCAATAACTCCAAATCAAGCTTTTTTGGGCGACCACCTCTAACCTCGTCTTTTTTAGTTGAAATTTCCTTTACGAAAACGAGAAAACCATCATCTGCATTTCTCTTCTTCCAGGTGTAACTAGACTAGCGCTTTTGTTTTCCATACTTTGTGTTGTAACATTGAGCTTTTGTCTCATTTTTGTTGTAACGTGGGTATTAAGTTACCGTATTTTACGGCATTTAAGACGCGACAGCCAAGACGGCATATAAGACGCGACGACGAAGACGGCATATAAGATGAAGTACTGAGCGTAAGCTGGGTTAGTGAGCGTCAGAGAGAAGATTAGCCTAGGCCTACGGGAGGTCTCAAACTTCACCTACGATGTATAAGACGCAGGGCGATTTTTTGAGTCAAAATTTGAAAAAAAATTCGTCCCAAATGCCGTCAAATACGGTAATCAGAACCTAAAATATGGGCATAAAAACTGCAACAGAGGACATTGCCTTGAAGATGTTTTCGTTCATTGTGATGTACGAGGAAATATTTTAATTTTCAGGACAATGAGGGTGGCGGTCTCACCTACAAGGCAGAAGAGGAGGAGGAAGTTCCTGCTGCAGGGGCGCCCTCAATGAAGCAGGAAGCAAAGGGCGGCGTGGAAGCTGAAAATTCTTGCTTTGCTCATCTGAGATCTGAGTTCAGTGCTCGGGAGGATGTAAATGAAGAGAGATGTGAAGGCGGTGTTCTTGAAAAACAGATCAAGTCTTCAAAGTCTCCTTACAGAAGATCTGATAATGGTGAGCTTGATGATTATTCCTGTTCTAGAGTAAATAACGAAGCACGACAAAATTTAGATGAGAGCGAGTCTGGTGCATCTTCAAATAGTGAACTTTCTGAGAATTCTTTGCCCTTGTCTAGTCAGAAAAAGCAGATTCCAACTGCTAGTTGTAGAGAAGGTGAACCGTTTTCTTGTCTGTTATGCGAGTTTTCATGTGAAACTTCTGATAAATTGGAAGCACACCGGGCTAATATACACGCCTCGGTTAGAAGATTTCAGTGTGATCTATGTGACTATGCTTGTGCTGTGAAGATGTATCTGAAGTTTCATATGGCAGCCAAACACAACGTTGGTAAACTGTTCAGGTGTCATTTGTGTGATTATAATAATCCAAGGAAGGATCATTTAATACGGCATTTGGCTGCTAAACATGGTAAGGGTAAACTTTTCAAATGTGACTTCTGTGAATATACTAATGCTAGGAAAACTTATCTTAAAGAACATCTAGCTGCCAAACACGGGAAAGGTAAGCTTTTCAAATGTGATCAGTGTGAACATACAAGTGCTAGGAAAACGTACTTAAAAGAACACTTGGCTGTCAAGCACACTAGAGCGGAGCTTATTAAGTGTGATAAGTGTGAATACTCGAGTTGTAGGAAGGATCGGGTAAAACTGCATCTAGCTGCCAAACACAACAAGGATAAGCGTTTTAAATGTGATGAGTGTAACTACGCTAATGCTAGGAAAGACTTATTAATACGTCATCATGCTGCCAAACACAGCAAAAGTGAACGCTTTAAGTGTGGTGTGTGTGAGTATACGAGTGCTAAGAGGAACTGCTTGCGACTGCATTTAGCTCACAAACACAGCAAAGGAAAATGTTTCAAGTGTGAAATGTGTGACTACGCAAATTTCAGAAAAGATCGCTTAAAAGTGCATTTAGCAGACAAACACGGCATAGGTAAAAGTTTCAAGTGTGATAGGTGCGATTATACCAATGCTAGGGTGGAATACTTGAGAAAACACGTAGCTCTCAAACACGGCGAAGGTGAAATTTTCAAGTGCAATATGTGTGATTTTTCTGATACCAAAAAGCAGTTGCTGAAGCGGCACCTAGCCATCCAACACAAAATAGGTGCCATATTCAAGTGCATTTCATGCGACTATTCATGCACAGATAAAACAAACTTGAAGAAACATCAAGCATCCAAACACAAAGGAAGTTAACTGATTAGATATCGCCTATATATATACAGGGTGCGGCAACATATCTTTCGTTTTTCAGAGCAAAACGCTCTTAAAAAAGGAAGTTATGTTGCCGCGTCCTTTACATCGCATTCCATCGATTGCATCTCCATTCAAATACCTCGATTTTTGTCAAGATATATCGCGGATTTGTGCTTTTATATAATCTAACTTATGTTAATTACACTCTTCAATAATTTCATGATTAATCTCATTAACGTGTAAATTTTAAGAACTTCAGTAAAAACAATCAATTTATGTATAGAAACATAACAGTTTTCAAGAGATGTTAAAAGAGTTTGAAACATAGCAAAGTACATACATTAAATGAGTCGAGATAATCTCCTAGAAGATTATTGAAAATTCCAATTACTTAGGGGTGGGAATATAGTTTATAATGAGCTAGGGAATGTAAACAGGAGTGTTTTATTTAAATTTTAATTACTCAAATCTTATAAAAGAGATTTTAAGAGCATGATACAAGTTTATAAGAGGGTTGATTGGATATAAAGTTGTTTGTTTTGTTCGTTTGTTTGAAAGGATTCACAAAAATTTAAAATATGTGTAAAATAAAATAAATACGTGTTCCTACATCGCGGATTTTCACCCATCGCCGTGAGTTCTGTAACGTAACCCATAGGGCGAAGGAGAGAACATTCAAGTTCAAATGGATAAAATATTGCAATGAATTTTAGCCAGTTTGGAACCCCTAATGTTAAGGTCTTAAGTAAAATATTCCATAGTAGCTGTGCGAATAAAGGGTACAAAGACGTACTCCATTTTTCTTATTTTTTACCTGATCTATGTGGGCGTTGAGGAAATGCAAGGGTGCGCAAGGAGGGTACGCCTTGAATGGGGGGCATATATTACTGTATAATATACAGTAATATAATCATTAGGGGGCGGTGGAAAATTAAATAGTGTCCTAAGGGGGCGGTGATTGAAAAAACATTAAGAAACACGAGTCTACACACTAAATCAAAATGAAATAATCTTTCTGGAAGGAGGTTCCCTGTAACTGAAACGGACACAAAACGACGCGTTGTGTGGTAGTAATCTTAGGGAACTGTTCTTGTTAATTTTCGATGGGCTGTAGGAAAATGCAAATTTGTGTAACATAATAATTTCATAACAAAAAGTGCTACAGGGTTTAACTTATTTTCTACATAATCGCTCAAACGGATACAGCCTCAATGCCCGTGGTATGTCAATTAAACGTAACAGCTACGACCGATGCTCCCGCCAAAATGTGAGTTACGGAGTGTAATCGTTTTCTACAAGCAAAAGGACGTAGTCATTTCTACAAGCAAAAGGTCGTAGTCAAGTCATATAGTCATACAAGCAAAAGGATGACTTTATGAGTGAGGGTAGTGTACGGGAATGGGGTAGAAAATTTAAAGAGGGGAGGACCGACGTGCATCAAGGTGGACAAGAGTGCAAGTTTGTCGCTACTGTTCAGCGTGTTGATCAGGTGGTCAATATCAACAAATATTTTCAACAACAAGGCTTTTCAACAGTAATGCTAAAATAGAGAATGGATATCTCATACAATTCATGGTTAACACCTCAAGGTGGAGTTTCAAAAAGATAGATGTTTG
>VCRD01003982.1:4983-36087 GCA_006783055.1 Trinorchestia longiramus
CTTGCACATACTTGCATTTTTATGGAGTTGTTTTGTCTGTAGTACACGGCTTGTTCTTCTAATCTTCAGATGCTTCATGGTCCGCTACACTAGTCTGCCCTTATTCGGTCGTGGGAGCATCTTTTAATACATTGAAGATCTTTCATTATGAGTGTGGGTTCTTGTGTGTGTGAAATCTTCAGTTTGATAATAAGTCATAAAAGCTTGTTTGCTATTCTAAGCCAGCTTCTCATTTTCTAGATGGAGCATGAATTAATATTTATTTTAATCGGCACTTGCATTGTGGTTTTCTGCTTTATAAATGTTATGATTTTCTAATCTATCCTTATGCCAATTAATTCTTTATACGGTATTAGTGGCACACCACTGCACCTTCAATTGTGAAAGCTGGATTCTGCTTTGGTGTCACGCAATTTGTCCACTATTTCCGTCTATGCACTCAAGCTCTCATTCTGATTTTTGCTTTTCATTCGTTTTAATATCTAGTGATTTGATTTTTGAATTGTGGATCAATAGGATTTTTTGTACCACTAGCCTGAATTTGACTGATGGTTGTTTCAGATAAATTGAAGTGAAATTTGAAACATTAAATTCAGTTGCTATAATTATGAAAATGTCTTGTTCTCTGTTGTTGAGTGAGCACTTGCAATCGTTGTTAAGTTATTATGGTGCGTAAAACTTGTTTCGTCTTGCTCTTTTTCTCTAATTTGACACCATGAAACTAATGCTTAACTAATGTTTAAACACGTCCTTTGTTCTGCCAGGTATTATTTGAATCAAAAGAAAACACTTGAAATCAACCCGCGACATCCAATCATGAAGGAGCTTCTGAAGAGGGTTGAGGCAGGCGAGACTGATGAATCCACCGTCGATATCGCCAAGATGATGTTCAGAACAGGTTTGTTTGTTATTTCCACGGCTCTTTTCCCTTGGCTTCCTTTTCCTCCTTTCTTTTCCTCGAGATCTTTTTTAATTTGAACTCATTTTCATTAGCTCATTTTCTGTGGAATATTTTAACTTGTATCAACGTAGTTTTGCTCTTTCATGAAATTTTGGTTACTCAGGTGTTCTGGTGTAATAATGTTTCACTTAAATTGTAGGTAGATTATTTTTCAATGAACTGGATATAAAGAGCATGAAGTCGTTTTTCCACTGCTATGCACTTTCTACGAAGCGATTGGTGACGAGCGAGTATTCGAGAGGCAAATATTTTTGGTGGCAAGTTCACAAAGGCGTTTGAACTGTCGTTCTACACCGTGCTAAACTTTCATAATTCTTTGACTCTAAAATTCTGTCTTATATTGTCACGAATAATAGTATCATAGAAATAGTTTTGTGCAAATAACCAACGCTAAGCAGGAATATACGCATCATTCGCTCGAGTTGATTTTAGTGGGTTTTTAGTATTGTTGGAACTCCCGGCTTTAATGGAAACGTGTAAATACGGGGCTAGCATCAGAGCTAACGTATTTGGTAACAGAAAGTCACTTGTTTTTGTTTACATTCCGCATGTTCTAGCAATTAACATCGTTTTTCAGCCACACTTCGGTCTGGGTTCATGCTGAAGGACACAGTTGAGTTTGCTGCGTCTGTGGAAGAAATGTTGCGCTCCACACTCGGCATCGCGGCTGATGAACCCATTGAAGAGGAGCCGGAGCTGCCGGAGGATGAAGGCCAGGAGGAAATCGACGCTGACGAAGATGACGTGTCCGATGAAAGCGCCGAGTCTGAGGAAATGCATGACGAGTTGTAGAAATGTCTCCGTATGTAATTTGTTGATGAATTGCACGTATTCTAGTCCGTGACATTGACGATACGCGGGCTGGCTTTTATGAAAACTTTTTTGTAAGTCATTTATCATTACATGCTCTTGCAGGAATTTATGGTTAATGTACTATACTCGCGGATGTAAACTTCTCATAGTATTGCAACAAGCTTTGCGGAAAATTTTGTTGATTGGTTCGTGCCGACGGAAATGTACATTGTACCTCATGACTGCTGCATAGTGATCATGTTGCGAGAAATTGTTTGTGTATATCAACGGGGCAGCATTAATACTCTGATCTTTCATAACTGTCTTTACAATTGTAATGTGAAACATAATCACGGCCCAATTACGTTCAACAAGGCCTTCAATATCGCATGATACAGCCCCAAAACGGTGCATCACGGGTAGCGTAGTGTTCGATTGCTCTAAGAGAATTACTTACGGATATTAAATTATTGGCGTAAGTTATGTGAAGATGGTAACTTAGTGTTAAATTTTTGCTGTTGCTGTGTACTCGTACAGGCTCGATGAAGATGGCTGATTACCTCGATCTGTCAACACTATATTCTGTTCATCACACCTTGATAGTTTAAGAGAACCAGTTGGGTTACAAGCACTTTGTCTGAACCGTGGAGCTTGTGGCCGAGCACTGCAATTTTCTTTCGACAAATTTAGTGCTGGTTGAATTGTGGCGTCTACGTTTGTGTCATGAGTTTTCTTTCATCAATCACATTTACATTCATCATTTCATGTCGATTTAAGGCACTGATCAAATTGTTCCCTGCTCATTCCCGTAGTCTAAAATCTAGAATCGCATGAGCTGTAAATTAGCGTTTGAAAAGAGTTTCGCCTTGAAATTCTTTGACAAAATTGTGCTATGAATAGTGTGTGTGGAGTTTTAGAGTTGACTTAACCGTTTGGATTAGACCTTTTCTCTGAGAGTACTTCTCAAGTTTTGGGCATGCAGATGTTCAAGGTTGTTAGTTGAAAAGCTTGTTCTTTGTGTTGTGAATTTGGGAGGTAAATATCAGCCCTTGAATTTAGGGATTTTGTTCTCATGATGTATTTATTTATATTGTGGCTTTGCTCTTAATATGTGTAACCAAATTTGTAAAAGACCAACGAATTAATATCTATTTCTACCACGGTCTGTTTGTTTGGTATGCGTGAACATTATTTAATAACAAAACAGGAAAAATATATTTTCATTAACCTTGCATAGTTTGTAACCTAGTACAAGAACTTCCACGTTTGCACTTGATCATAGATAATCTAAGCAGTTGCGGGCATTTTCTTGCATCACTGAAACGGATCGCTAGCAGTTAAGCAGAACGCCATCTGGCTCCTTTCACTGTGTAAAGAATAGCGTATTCCAAGCCCGAAAATTTGTCTTATTCCTCCTATTGAAATGCTCTGATGTAACTTACTGTTAATATAAAGTTTTAGCTACGCCTCGGTGATATGGATAGCAGTAATTCGAATTGAAGATCATTTGCTTTGTCGTATCTTCGATTGTATTTTCCTCAAAAGAGGTGGCATAACATACAACCATAGTCAGGTGCATTTGTGATACGTGACACGTGGGCCTCAATAGCATCCTTGACAACAGAAAAGTAACGATTTCTATGAACAAAGTATTGATACATTGTATCTATCTGCATTCTCTCAATTATTACCGGTTGTGTGTGGTATTCGGCTTTAATTTATACCTCTGACATAAGGGAATATTAGGCAATGAAAAGGATCATCTCGAGGCGAGGCAAATCGCGGGGTCTTACGAAGAATCATAGAATCTGATACCATTTCAGGATAACTATCCCATGATCAAGGCGGCTGTGACGCGTCTATGACAGCAAAAATGAAACTCTACAGTCAACCATGAATAGAGACCCATTGCTCGAATGAATTTCGTCAAGGTGTTGTGACCAAAACCTGGGGTAGTGCTCGGCCGCCTTCGCATTGGTCATACTTGACACACTGCCATCTAATGGAGCAGCAATCTCAGCCGCGGTGTGAGCGGTGTCATGTCCATCTGACCGTCCAACATATCCTAGTAGAGTGCTCCAGATACGTAGCTACTCGACATGGGAGTTTTTCAAGCCTCCGTGGCTGTGATAAAGACTAGATGTTTTTTATCAATGTTAATGTTTGGGAAAACCGAACGTTAACGTTTTAATGAGGATGCGCTGGAGGTGCTCCGTGGCAAATGGTAGCTGCTCTTAGAAATCAGAATCTGAGCTGGACTCTGTTAGCCTGCAATTTCGTGTATTTATGCATTTGCAAATTGATAATGCCTTCTTGTATTTCTTGGAGATACATAGCGGTGTAGATGACGTAACCGCAGTTTTGCTGGATACCTGTCGGATTCTGATGGTGTTTCTGCGTGGGTAAGAAACTTGGCCGTGAATGGGTGGGCTGCTGAAATCCTATAGTCTTGTCTGTCCTCCGTTTATAAAGACGAATATAAGATGACATTTGGTTATCTTTTGTGAGAGTGCTGTACTGAGTGCTCCATCACTTACTATCTTTCCTAAATGATAGTATCAAAATGATAAGAGAATACCTTTTAACATCGTCTAGACTTTACGCAACTGCATGACGATTGAGACCACTTTTAATTGTGGCTGATGATAAACCCGGAATTTTAAAAGAAAAATGATATTCCATTAGTGTTGTAACGAAACAGAATGTTTT
The DNA here is from genome assembly GCA_006783055.1 of Trinorchestia longiramus. Taxonomy (NCBI): domain Eukaryota; kingdom Metazoa; phylum Arthropoda; class Malacostraca; order Amphipoda; family Talitridae; genus Trinorchestia; species Trinorchestia longiramus. The sequence continues at coordinate 9,446 of VCRD01003982.1, forward strand.
CCAAATAGTGAAATTTTCGACGTGTTATAATTGAAACTACTGAAGCGCTAGCGAATTGATATTAGTACTACTACTGCTACTGGTTATATTGCAGTTGAAGTGAGCTGGAATGAGGAAAAATAATATTGTAAAATGGAGCGGCTAAGCACATGCTATCACGAGTAGTAAAAAGTATCGGCCCATTTTAAAACTCAACTTCAATCGGCTTAATTAGTGGAGCCTGTTACATAGAAAACCTTTCATTCTTGGAACAATTATACGTTTTTTTTACGTCAAACGTAATTAAATAGATGAAGTAGTATCCGTCTTGCTTCACTGAATGGAGAGTCAAATAGAAATTCCAAGCCATTCAAATGCAGCTGGATAGATGCGTGTTGAAAACCTTTATAAATCTCTTGAGTCCTCGGGAATTAATTACCATGAAACAACAAAATAAACTTTGTAAAACGTTTGAAAGTAGTAATGCTTTGTTCCACTCAAAAATACAGGTGTAGCATACATGTGCTATTCACGTGCGCGGCATCAAGTATTAAAAGTTGTAGTGCTAAAGAGAAAATGATAACAGTGATTTTGAACTCAATCTTTCTCGATATGATTCTCATTCCTATGCTACACTTGAGCTCAGTGCTATTTCCACAGTTCCTATATGTCTGAGAGTTTTCATTTTGTTTTAGAGTATACCTGTCTCATATTCTGTTGAATTTTCCCTACGTTTGAAGTTTTTGTGTCAAACTTGGGCTTAATTTTGATCAAAAACAAAAACAATTTGTGAAAGCAGGATTTGTATAAGCAGGAATGTGTAGTCGGAGAAGTTGAATATTGTGTTTTGCAAGAAATAGCTCATTAATGTGAGTAGTATTAAAACGAATTGTATCATATATTCTGAGTGTTCATTAATCTTTTTAAAATTCCATTAAAATGAATTGTATAGTCCAAGCGTCCAAAAATTTGAAAGTTTTGCTACTTGTTCATTACTCGTATATCGCTAGTTCCAACCTATGCATCATGAAAAGTGGTTTGCGCGATAACGATGAAGTATATTACGATAACCAATAATTTGATAACGATAGACTTATCAGCAATAACTGATAATCGATAATTGGCGATAAATTAGTCGCCCAATCAGATGATAACCGATAAATCGATAAATTCAAAATTTTAACTCTAGCGATTATATTAATAGTTTAAATAGAAAAGTTCATAAATCCCAATCTGCACTTCTACTTTTGTTTTCAAAAACTTAGAAAAATCCCAGAAAAAAATTTAAAAAGTCCCAGAGAAATCTTAAGAAACTTTAAATTTAGTGTTTTTCCTGGCTCTTCACTGCTGAAAACCCTGTTTTTTAAAAAATAACTAAATTTGCACAGCCCCAGCCAAGACCAAGTTCTGTAGTATGTTCTTCGTAACTATGAACATGTTGCAGTTTACATCAGACAGCGAGTTACACTTAGCCCTGATGATGTCCCTTGCGAACTGAGAATAAGCGCTCTACCGCGGTGCTGCTCTGTATCGTCGTGTTGTATTTCATGATGAGATCAGAAGACCTTCTCCTTCTCTTCGGTTTCCAGCTCGAACCTACCTATTTCTGCCTTCTAATCACGCACGGTTCGCCCCTGTGCTCAACTGGAGTCAAAAACTGAAATTATCGATTATCTTTAGTTTGGAACTAAAAGTATAGGCGACACCGACGAATCGGCAACGCGGGAAAAAATATCTAATAACCGATAACCCAGTATCGTTTTTGCGATAAACTATCGTGATAACTTCACCTATGATCATGAGGAATTAATTGTCCTTTAGTCCAAAAACTGTTCAATTTCATTTGAGCATTAAATCCACAAGATGTATAGTAAATTTACAATGAAATTCCAGAATACGTTTTGTCTGCCTTAAAGTTAACTGAAAAACATTGTAATTTTTAGCTCTCTATGTTGTACCAATCGTATAAATTTCAGATTATAGTAGTTTTAATTCATACCTACTAGTTTTTATCGTAACTTGAGCTCATAGTCCAGTTCAGTAAGAAATACCTGCGTTTTGTACTTAAAAAAGCTAAAATAATGTTCAGCTTAGCTTCTATTCCGTTGTGATAGCCTAACAAAAATGAGACTTAGCATTTGCCTCCTGGTCTTATCTATTTGCCTCTATTTCATCTTAGGATTCTTTTCAAACATTTCGTGTTCAATACAATGCAGACCGAGAGTATTTGGGGCACAACTTTCTTTTGTCCGGGAGAAAGAAGCTTTCTTACAAACTTGGAAAGGACGTGTCTCATGCTCAAATCTTCTGTAAGAATCGGCCGAACTGAACCAAAACTGGTGAAAAAATCTTCTGATCGATCCGGCCTAGTGATTCGACGATTTTTTCTCTCGGCTACGCGTTACTTCTTCATATTTTTTTGGTTTTGTTGGTTGTGGATCTTTGAGCAGTCATGTGAAAAATGTTTGTCTCCCATTTTAACATTGAAGCAGATATTTGTCAGTAGTTTTCGATCTGAGTACTTAATGTACGTAATCTATAATTATTGTGAACTGAAATTAGTTGGCCTTCTCAAAATCTTTTTGAATCACACGTTGATCCTTAAGTGATAAAAGCTTGAAAATTTTCCATAAATTTTACGGTGAAATATCTGTTGATGGTAGACCAGTTTTCAGTGTAACGAACACAATAACTAATTGTTTTTCAACAGTGTTTTCCTACACCTGCATTCAGAATCAGTTTTGAACGTTTCTTATATATATATATATATATATATATATATATATATATATATATATATATATATAAATATATAAGAAATTTAACTATGCGATAAATTTATATATATATATATATATATAAATTTATCGCATAGTTAAATTTTGTAGGTGCGACAAAAATTATAAATAATTTTAAAGGGAATAGAAAAAAATCGCGGTAAACAATAATGTTTTAGAATATCAGTTCAGTAGAGTTTGCATTGCATAGTAATTTATTGTCAATACTCTGCCTATGTGTCTTACGAAGTAGTCGATCACTCATTAATATACAAGGTGTTTCAAAAAGATGGAGCTCATTGAAATCAATGATCTCGGCGAGCTCGAGCTGCCCGTAAATAAAGCGCTGATCACGAGAAAGGAAAGGATTTGGAGGGGATTTGGAGTTGTAATAAAATAGTTGATTAAATTTGTGATCTTTTTGAATTATTTGTAACCTGTGCAATTCTCATGCAAGTGCCAAGAAATATACTGAATTGAAATTAGGTTCATCTCTATGAAACAGCCTATGCTTCAGAATCTATTACATTACATACGTCAACATGTAGTTAATTATTAATTTGTCCAAAGAAGACTGTTCATCATAAATTGTTTGTAACAATTCCAGGCCAAGGATAATTAGACACTTGTCATGAACTCTGGTATAGAATTACAGAAACAACAAATTGTAATTAACATACAGGATGTGTAGAAAGTCTATTCAATTTAAAAAAATTATTACAGAAGTGAATGAAAAAGTACATACATGAAAATTATTGCTAAATGAGAATGAAGCGTTAAGTTTTTTTAACTCATTTATTACACCTCTGTAGGTAGGTGACATTAGTTTCACGAAGCACATCAAGACTTAAGTCATTAGAGCCCTATTCTTCGTGCTTTGTTGAATGAGGTAAAAATAAATGTCTGGCAGTAGTACGGATGGTCTTTCTGAAAGTACGAGCAAAAGCTTGTCTTACACTATCGATGCTTTCATAAGATGTTCTCAGTACAAACTAACGGAGGTGATGGTGGATTTTTTCTATACTTAGTTCTGTAGTTTCACTGAGTGTGCGTATCCGAATTTGTGTCAATAAACTATGGCAAGCATTGTGGCTTCTCTTGAGGAGTAGGCATTTTTGAAGGTTCATTCAACAGCGCCTCTGCCTTCTTGATCAACAGAAGGCCTGAAACACACCAGTGAAAAATGATTAAAAACTTCGATAGACTGGGGACAATGTAACGAACCTGATTAAGATGTTTCATCAATGGCCTTTATAAGGAATTTTTTAAGTTGTAAAGAGACTTTATTGACACCCTGCACTATTGATATTAAGTGAAAGGACAAACATTTCTGAAAATATTCTCATCGTATAGAAATTGGTTCTCCACTTCGCTATCACGTGTGTAAAATTATGTAAAACATATATCAATCATATTTTATAGCATGCATGAACTTATCATAGTAACGATTACAATTTGAAAGTTGAATATTTTAGTACTATACTTGTTATTTACCTTTTTCTTCGTTAACCTTCATGATGATAATCTTTGTTTTAGGACTCACGATTACATAAAAATAAAAACCAGCAAAAAATTTAGTCTCAGAGCGCAGATCATTATTCTATTTTTAAGAGTCTCGGAGAAATCACAATGAAATTCCGAAAAATATTCCGCCGCCTGAAGCTCATTGGACCCTCGCTTTTAATGAGCCTTGGAGCTTCAATAAATTTTGGGAAACGCCTGCGCTCAGAAGCTCTCCATTACCTTGCTTTTTAGGGCCGATCGTAATTGCAACAAAGGAACGACTGGATGATTTATGAGGAGCCCGTTTCCTATGAATACTAATTACACAGGAACAGAAAAATTAAGATGTCTGACGGAGGCTACTTGAATTTACTTTGATATTCTGTGGGTTGATTTTCCAATATCTAAATGGTATCTTGCAGTGCCCTAAAGTTAAAATGTAAAACTGAATAATGCACTACATAATCAACAGATACACTTCAGACTTAGCTGGAAGTGCCGGCCCTTCTTTTTCATTTCTCCTCTTCTCTCATCTTCTTCCTTTATCTTATTTCCACTTCTTGATCTGTTTTCTCCTACTATATTCTACCCCCCTCCGCTCTAAGGCTTTCCAATCACCCGAAGTTAAAATGTATTAAGAACGAAAGTCATGTGCCTTTGGAAACGGTAAAGCTAAGATTTGAGTTATGTACAATAACTCATAGGCTCATGGAAATGTTGGCTCCTCAAAAGTTGGAGCCAAGCAAAGGAAATTTGAAATTTCTTTCAGAACATATCAATCTTATAGCATCATTAAGAATGAGAAACTAATAATGCATTCTAATACATCCATGCGTTTCCTTAATGTCAAACTTGTATTTTTAATTGAACTGTTCAACTAAGAAAAACTCATTTCCTTTGCGTATGAAATTGTGCACTAATATGAAAAATTATGTTTCCATATACACACTTAAAGTTATTATTATAATTATCTCATATTAATTATGCTACGCTTTTCATTTTGTAAGATTTGGAAAGGATAAAATTACATGAAAACTAAGTCACCAGCAGCTACCTGCACTTCGTTAAGAAATGAAATCAGAATACTGGTATAACAGTAGAGTTTGCAACGGACATAAGCACGTGCCGAAAATCTTTCTTTTGCCAAAGATTTTAATTACATGCCTGGGCTATAATATCAAACACACACAGGATACCAATTAATAAAATCAAATTAAGTTTTAGCATTACAAACGGAAGACATCACACGGGAATCTTATTTTTTATCAGGGGACTCAAATCCACCATATTTTAATAAATCACAAATTCTCCTGGGATTAGGCAGCCTGTGACATGTCAAAAAGTATTTGTGAACAGAGTTGTATACCAGATTTCTCGCTTAGTTTGCAGCAATAGTTCTCTCTATAGAAATTGATGAGCCGTGCGCGGGTCTACCTTTAATTTTGTCTACCCTGTGTTCGTGTTGATTGTTTTCCCCTCACTGCTAGAATTTACTCTTCTCAGTGGTAATTGACATCACGCTGAGGAGCCAGCGACAGTAGTCTCATTTGTTCCAATAAAGCTCTTCCAGTGCAATGAAGAACGTCAAAATGAGATACTCTTATTGTATAGGTATTCCCTATGCACATGCTTGCTAGTACTTCAGTTTAGACACAAAACAGAGAACTCTACTGTGGTGTAAACATCAAACTTAGATCTCTAATAAAGAGCCAAGGACAAAGTTGCAATTTCTAAAGCACAGAGTTTCTTCTAGGTAGGGATTTTGGAGACTCTTGTTATAAGAAAACGATCGTGCATCGATTTTTCACAGCGGTCAGCAAAGAGCAACTTCGGTTCTCTATTCAAACGAATGATATAGTCTCACTTATAGAATCTAGTAGGTCATGGAAATTTCACTCCACAATGTCTTTCCCAGTAAAAGCTAAAGCAAAATAATTAGTACCACCTATCTTCAGACTCTCTAAATATGAAATACATCAATCATTACCGCGAAACAGTTAATTCAATATTTTCCATTGCCTCGGGAGCGGAAGAAAATTAATTCACGTATGCAGATAACATTCAGCACCGACAATGAGTATTGTAAGCTTCTTTCGTTGCTTGTTTCATGGCAAGGTTGTAATTCAAGTCTTTCAGGTCTCTCGAGGCTACATTTCTGTCCGTCGTTTCTTCCTGTGTGTGAGAATACAATGAACTTCAATGCAATCATGAGTTCAATTTAAATTTTTACTCGTACTCTCAAGAGTATGGCTGGGAGGGTTTTACCGACTTGTTGAGGAGTGATCAGCGCGAAATCACGATTGTATGAGTCTTTTATTACCTCTACAAGTTCTCTGTGAAAGCTGTAACTCCATCAAGCTGGCAGTAAGAGGCAATAACGCTATTTGTCTTGGATTTCAACGTAAAGTAGTAAATGTTTAAACAAGGATCGGTAAAGAGGACTATTTAGTAGTAATTCGTGCATGAGGGGGAAAATATAAGCCCTTAAAACTGGTATTATATTTTTCATTGTGTGTGGAAATGTTGTCTTCCTTTACCCAAAGTTACAACCTATGAAACTACAACTCTTTCCCAGCCCATTGATAGTGTCAGTGTAATTTTTTATAATTTCTGGTACTCTTACGAGTAGAAATCAATCTGATATTTCAAGTGTTAGTAATTAGTTCATGGCAATTCTAATAGTAATCAATGTTTGTATTTTGAACAACTTTTCGTTGTTCTATCATTTGATATTTTTTTGATATTTATTTTTATAATCTGAGTTAGAAGAGATTTGTTTCTTGACGACGTTCTTGATGTAATTGTTTAGTTAAAATGGACGAAGAAATTAACGTAATCAAACTTTCTAATGGCAACCTTTCAATCGTACTTGTACGCGGATGTATGTACCTGGGAATTATTTTCCAGGACATATAGAATCTTCACCAGAAATATTTGTCATAACTTTTTTCTTTTTACGGTGGGTAGAATTTTGTTAATAAAAAGCATGAGGAGTTTTCATTGAATGGACACTACAACTTTCATACTTCATTTCATCGGTAAAATTTACACTGTATTTGATGCTCAACTTCAGAAACACAAGTAAGCACTAGAAAGTTTTATTCGTGATAGCCAAATATTATACATATTTTCACTAGTAAACAAGAAACGCATGAATTCATATTTTTAGTTCCTAAAGCATGAGTAACTTCCATTGATTTAAGCCAGTTCAACACCAAAACAAATTATACTGTGAATTCTACATATTCTGAATACATTCAAGTCATATTTGTATCGCCATTAACATACGCTGCAGGCGTTGGCTTACAGTACAGCAGCAACTTTACAGGCTCTTTGAAAGCTCATAAATGTTCTTTCAGTCGCCAGAATTGAGGCACTTAACGGAAATATTCCCATTGCTTGGAATGAAGGTCACGAGGCTGTTACTTCACCCATCAACACTGTGATGACCACCTTGGTCTTCCATTGCTAACGTACATCATTGCGCTCAAAGTACTGATGCAATCGTCCACTCTTCTACCTCGTGCTGTTGCTCTAGTACAATGTTGTCTTGATTTTCTATAGTCAGACCTCAGCTAACTGTTGAGCCATGGTGCAATGGTTGACTTTATTTTCTATTATCGGAGCTCAGCTAACTGTTGAGCCATGGTGCAATGGTTGACTTTATTTACTACAGTCGGAGCTCAGCTAACTGTTGTGCTCTGGTGCAATTGTTGACTACATTCTCTATAGTCGGATCTGAATTAACTGTTCAGCACTGGTGAAATTGTTGACTTTATTTTCTATCGTTGGAGCTCAGCTAACTGCTGAGCACTGGGACAATTATTGACTTTATTTTCTATAGTTGTATCTGAACTAACTGTTGAGTCCTGGTGCAATTGTTGGCTTTATTTCCTATTGTAGGAGCTCAGCTAACTGTTGAGCCATGGTGCAATTGTTGACTTCGACTTTCTAGAATCGGACCTAACATAACTGAAACCTGTTCTTTGTTGTGCAGTTGGTCCTTGCAGAATTATAGTCTGATCACACTGTTTACTTGATCGTCACACAATTGCTTATATGTAGCTCTGTCTCATGTAGTCAGTCCACAATAAATTGTAGACTGTTCTAATATTCTTTTACAGAGTGGCCAGACTGACGTTTTCAAATTTGATCGAACCAGAGTATTCAGTTAATGAATTAAATCTGTAAATTCATATTCAAAACTTTTACTTCCTGAACGAAATTTCTGAAACTGTTGTAATAACGTGATCAGTCAGAGCTGTACAGTTATGACAAAACAGTTCTATTACCGAATGTAATTTGTGATAGATTAGTCACCGCAGGTCACCATATAAACTCGCGCACTAAAATTATTTGACTCTACCGAATTATCATTTGCAATAACTCTGAGTAACAGTACTACAAAGAAGTTAAGACTAATTGGTTCATTCTAAATAATAACAGTAGAAAAACGGGCCAGTTTTTGTTTGATAACTTCATAATTCGCATCAGAAAATGATTAGATAAGCTGAAAAAACTAAAATTTAACTTGTATTCTATTTCAATAGTATTCTTCTAGGGTTCCCCTAATTCTGTCGGGATTATGGAACAGAATGGCATTATGGCGGCTTTGTTTCAGGTATCTGTCTAACAAAGGAATGCTGGTATCGGAATCAGATATTTGCGATGGAATCGACATGGCATTTCGCGCTTAGATTTTTATATCTGTACCGGCATTATCGCGAGGAAGACTTCGACGAATTTCACTTACAAAGTGCTGCAGTCTTAAAATTCAACTAAAGAATGACCATTTTTTACTAGAAATATGTAAAAGTTCCAGCTTGTTTATGTACCGCATAGAGATTCTTCCTTGCAGTAAAGTAACTGTGTACGGTCGGCAGCAGTCAATATCATTTGAATTGTTTTAATGCCATTTTAGTTGCTTCCAATACTATTTCAGTTACCTTCAAAGCGATTTTAGTTGCCTACAGTACTATTACAGTTACTTCCAATGCCATTTCAGTTGTCTACAATACGATTTCAGTTTCTCTCATTACCATATCAGTTACCTCCAATGCCATTTTAGTTGGCTACAGTACTATTACAGTTACTTCCAATGCCATTTCAGTTGCCCTCAATAATATTTCTGTTGCCCTCTATACTATTTCAGTTGCCCTCAATACCATTTCAGTCGCCCTCAATAACATTTCAGTTGCCCTCAATAACATTTCAGTTGCCCTCAATAACATTTCAGTTGCTCAGTTAACTTTATGTAGAAGCGAACTCGATGATTTAGCGTTTTTTATGTGATGGAATCCAGGTCACCCAAACTTTATCTTGGCCATGCTAGTGATCAATTTATATTGGATGTTCAGAAACAAACAAACAATCTTTATTTCCAATCAAGTACACAGTACATAGACATTTAGTACATTGGTTTTTAAATTCTTAAGGTTAACATTCTTAGAGTAAAGATGATGGTGAGCTCCATGCGACGATCCTGGGATGTGTGCGATGATCCATGGGCGAGGTCTTAATTGCTGAGGTCTTACCGATAAGTGCGAGCTCACGGCGTGAAACGAGAAATAGCTCGTATTCATTGCCGGGTTTCGAACCCGCACGCAGTCTTTCTGCACAAGCAGAGACCCGATACAGAACACGGGCCGCATACCACTCGACCACGGTGGCTGCTCAGAGAGTTGATTTAGTAATTTTATTACAGTACACCTTTTTCTAGCAAAACTTGTCTTAAAATTTGTTAATGAATAAATGTTTTCTAGAGATTTTTATGAAAATTAATTAATCTGTTTAGCTGATGGAAAGAAATTCCTTGACAATAGAAACAATTGATTGAAACTAATGCAGCGCTAGTTAGTTTATGGTATTCACGTTCATATTAAACAAATAATTATTTAAGAAGTTTGTGATGTTTTTAACTGCAGGTGAACATTGTTGGAGTAATACAAAAAGTCTATCAAAAATCGTCTTTCAGATGTAAGTATATTCAAGTAAATGAAATATCATTTTAAGAATCAAATGACAAAATCAGGTCCTTTAATTAATAAGATCTATATATTCGAGGGAAATTTTTTTATTACTATTGATGAAGTTAATTTGTTATGATAACTTTTGCCAGTGAGTTGAGTTTGTTCATCATGAAGATGCGTATTTGAGAACCATTTCACAAGATATTGTGATTTCTTACATGCACTGTGCAACCTATCTGTCAAAAACTCTAATATTAATGGAAGCCAGTCTTATTTGTATTGTACTTGCAATGCCTCATTGAAGACAAGCAATGAAAAAATTTAACGATGTTTTCACCTCAATAAACTTCAGCATGTTTCATGATTTTAATTGAAGCTTCATGTATATAAGTTTAAATCGTAGTGTCCTTAGTTTTGTCCTTATAGAGCAATTTTTTATAGAGCAATTATAGTTTCTAATATATTTATAGAGCAATTTTTAGTTTCTTTAAATCTATGGTTTAGGCCAAAGCGGTGAAGTACCTGTTAATAAATAATTCATTTATATTTTGAGTGTATGGAGTAGTTTTGTCAAAACTGAATTGACTGATATAAAATGTACATATTCCCAAATCCTCGAATATATTACAGATAAAGTACTAAAGAATGCAGGAGTGAGCTGAATCTCTGTCTTTTTATGGGCGAAAATAGAGATGAAGCATGAATAGTAGACGCTCTCTGATCTATAATTCATGTTCAAATTCGTATAAGTATGCTTGCGCTCATATTATGTTGTAATGAACCGTGCAGGTGATAAAGTAATACGAAATACGGTCTTTTACTGTTTTAGAAACTCGTTATACTCGCCACTTCAGTCTTATCTGCGCAGACCAGCTACATCAGGAAGTGCAAATTTAGTGAAAAGATCTCTATGAGTCAGGCAGTCTTTCGCCTCAATAAAAGACAGCTTTAACTGCACAAAGTTTATGGTTTTCTTGACCTCAGAAAACTTCTTTACTCGCACTTTGGCCAAGGTTCCTTGGAAAAGAGTAAAGATCATTTTGTCCTCCTTCGGCTTCTCAGTTGCAGCAAAGGCGTTTGTCAGTCGTAAAAAAAACGTTTACTTACATCAAACGCGTTTAGCCGTCACTAAAAAATGTTGAGTTGCAGGGAGCTCGCTTGTGCATCGTAAAAACGCCTTTGTACAACATTGGGCAGACTTGACTGGCCCTAGAGAGCGTGAGAGACTTCTTGTTGATTGTCTCAAAAACTCTTATTGGGTTTAGAAGCGCTTTTAAAAGTCAGACTTTGTTCCCATTGCTTTGAGCGCAGAACGTAAATTTTCTCTGGGAAACGAGGGTAATTTCATTACACACCAAAAAATAAACGAGTAGAACATGTTGGACTGAATGAGTAGCACCTACTCGGCTAGCAGTACCCGACAATTAAGGTTCAATCAAATGAAGTTGACAAATGTAAACCAAGAATGTAATAAACAAAAATAAAAATGGACAATAAACAAGGACTTTAGGTAATTACAATAATTTTCTGTTTGAATTTCGGTGAATCATAGTACAGCAAACGTTTCCAATTCATAGTACATCTGCAAGTTTGATCATAGAACTGAATTCCTAACGAAACAAATAAGAATCTTCTGGAAAAAAGAAAGTCCACTAGCACCAACAGAATTTGAACTTTTCTTGTAGCGATGAGCCACCGTTCGCCCTAACAACAGCGCCATACAATTCAGTGCATCCGAGGGTTTGCTTAGTTTCCACGATCGGCAAATTTGCTGTCTGCCATATTGAACCTTTTTCGTACAAATATATATATAATCTAAAAATAAATAAAACTATGCTGAGGTTAGGCTCAAAATTTTATTCGCCTCATGATGTTAAAGAACAAAGTTCTGTGATCTCTAGACGCCTGGTGTGAATCCCACTGTTGCTGGCTTTCCATAGCTCTTATTCTACGTAGTTATTCATTTATAATTGTTAGGTCCAGGAACATATTTGGTTCAATTGCTAGTTGGTCGTTTTATTTATTGATTGGCAACAATTTTGAATACAGCAATAAAAATTAGTGCGTGGTATCAGAGTATATAGAGGAGGACGAGCACAAAGGCAATATGTACATTCGGTTATGTTCTGTCACTGTGAAGCGATACATTTGTATTCTGTACTGTATTAATGCGTTTGTAGTTTATAAAACGAAAAAAACGGGGAATATGAATGTGGGAAATTTCAAATTTATAATATAAAGGTGAAAGCGAGAATCATTAGAAACATTTTCCTTGTACTTAAATGCAGGAGACAAAAATTAGAGAACTCCAATACTAAGTACTAAAAACGGATGTTCAGAGCGCGTGCTCAGAAATTATAGTCTAAAAATGACTGACTATTTGAAAATATGAATGATAAAATAGCATGTAAATAGCTATAAAATTATGTTATCAAATCGATTTTTCAATGATTGCTGGGTTTAGATTCGATGATTCGTTAGAAAAAATTCTTGCAACTATAAACCAAGTTTTTAAGCTTCGAAAACAAAAGGAAAGTCCAGTTGTAGCTAATGCCAGTGGTCAGGCGGCTTGAAATAAAATTTGAATAGTTCAGTCGCAGTCACGCATTTCTCAACTCGAGGTCGCATTGAGGAGAGGAACTTGAGATGCTCTTGGACAGGCAGACGTCGTTGTTAAGACTTAAGAATGCTGCAAAAGTTCTTGTATTACTCATAAAAAACAAATGAATGACACTATGTCTGCCCGACAAATTATAGTACTGTACGGACATCGCTTGAATTATTTAATTGGATTCTCCAGAGTTTATGTCATTGAAGAAAAAGTGCTTGTTGTTAAAATGTTTTAGCATGGAATATTTAGTCATCGGGAAGTCAGCGAAAAAACAAACCACAGAAACACAAGACTAGAGAAGCCTCCAGTGCTATGGTATTGGGTGCTCTTTTGAGAACTTGAAAATTTCGTTGAGATTTTGCTGCACCAAGCCTCTAGATGAAAGCAAGAAAATAATCCTGAACATGTGGTGTCGGTGAATCCGAAGAAACACTTTGAAAGCCTGTCTTAGTTTTTCCTTTACTATACAGTGAAAATTTTTCCTAGACGTGATGCAGAGCGAACCTCTTCAGGTTTAAGAATGAGAACTGGCCTCCTTTGCTTAAAGGATTTCGCCTTTTAGGCCTCTTGATGTCAAAGGCTAGTTCACAGTCGAGCCCAATCCCGTTGATTTGAAAAAAAGCTCTTGCCAACGAACAGGACAAAAACCATCACGCTGGAGATCCTACTTGTCCAAAAGACTGTCTTCAGGAACTATTTGCAGGCTGTCATCGTTGCTAATGGAGGCCAAACTGAGGCGACGCATCGTCTCATCCAAAGAAACTGTATTCATTTTAGCATGAAATAATTTTCAGTCAAATGCAAACTGTTTAAAATCCCTTTATCGTAATTTGTTTTGAGCACCTGCAAAAAACATTTCAGTTAATTTGTATTGTGCATTGAAAATTTTGGAGATATTTACAGAACTTATTTAACGCAGCAAGACAAGACTTCTTAAACATTGACGCATCTGAGCGTCTTTTCTAATGGCGCTATTCTCGCTTTGAACTTTTGTGTTATTCTTCCAGGGTAATCCTCGTTTTTCCCATCCTTAATTTCTCGCGTTTTATTGTTGCTGAAATTACGTGTACTGGAACCGCAACTCTTCTGCCAGAGCAGCACTCAGTGCCCATGCCTTGCTTACCGCTTCCTAAGCTCAAGTTTCTGAAGCACAACGAGCCGAACGACCACTTCCGACTCCAGTAGCAGTTAACAAGAACGGCAGTAAGAGCAGATAGTTCTTAGTAATCACTGTAATATCTAGACCCTATAATTGAGTTCATACTGCAAGACAGTTAATTTATATCCTCTATGCACTAAACATCTGACGCTATACGTAGCAGGTAAAAATAATGAATTTATAATAAATGGATTTCAATTTTATATCATTTTATTTCTTTTATTCTGAACTAACTTTTAAAGGTTCATTAGAATGAAAGAAGACATTAATAAGTCAAGAAGGCCTTCCTTCTTCACGTAGTGAAACAGACTGAAGCTCGGTCACTGAAATTCAAAGCTTAGAATAAGTTTTCTACTAAGACTTTCCATATTTTTTCTTGAATGATGTCATGAATTGAATTATGATTTGCATTGCTTGAAAAATTTTCAAATGATTTCTCCATGGTCAACACTTAAACTGACTGAGTGTAGCCTAGCGACGCAGATTCACACCAACAGTTCCCCAAGAATATCGTATATCTTGACGGTCACAGCCTTGTAATAATTTAGTTGTGTACCGGAAGTTTGAATTGAGCTTGGTTGGACATCACAGCTACTACGGTGAGCTTTAGATAAGCAATATTACGTTTCAGTCTCAGAAACACAGAGGCTGAGCGCTACTTCTATCTTCGCATGGGCTCGAAAATTGGGGACGGCCGTAGCAGGAAATTGTGCTAAAATCTGCGCATCTTAACTGCTCACAATAATTGACGTTCCAAACCGCCCCGCGGAAATGGAGCGGGGAAATTGAGGGCTGCAGTGTCCCGGTTTCTGAAATGGAGAGAAATGCACCCACGAGGCTGAGTGGTAGGTCCGAGTGAAAATTTGAACCGAGAATTCAACTAACGAAGCTCAGCAAATCAAATACCAGTGCAATATTAGTTGTTTACACAACTAAGCAAGGTGAAAACAGCAAGCTCAAAATATAAAAAAATCTTGCTTTAACAAAAGCTGGGTTAAACGTACGACTTTTGAATTTTTAGGCCGATTATTTTCATTGCATTTTTCCCCCTGCAAATAATGAGAAATGAAAATTGTTTGAATTTTTTAATTGAGAAAAAGCTTCTTGTCAAAAACGTACGTCAATGAAGACGGCGAGGTAAAATTCAAAATACTAATTCTGTCCTGGTAGTTTGAATAGCTTATATCTGTGAATACTTTCAATTCTTTTTAGAGTTCGTTCGTTATATTTTTCATTGGTCCCAATATTCATAATTAGAAAAAGTAGGTGATGTATTAGGCTCCATATTATAATTTTGTCTGATAGTTAGCATGATGATTGTGTTTTAAAACTCTATTTTTTTACTATTTCTGAAATAAATTTCTCTCGGAACAAAACTTTTTGGAACCGTTTTTGTGAGAAGAAATACTGCTTTGGTTTTGGAAAACAACTTTGCAATTGAAGAAGAGGTAACAATCTACAGCGAGCGATGAAATTATTCGTACACTCAACAACTTTCAATACTTCTAGTCATTTCGTAAAATTTAATGCTTTTATGATTCCAAATTCTTTACATGTTGTTGAGTACATGAAACGGAATTCAAAACGTTTTCAGAGCGACACAATTATTTAACAAATTTAATAAGAACATAATTCAAAAATGAATTGACAAAAATTTTTGTACAGCTAGAACAAGGGAAAATATTAACAATATTAACACGTTGACTCCGAAGTGGTACGTATGTGGACCACTTAGGTTTGGTTCTGTAAATTTTTTCAGATCCTTCTAGTGACTATGCGTACAAAGTGAAGATTTACACGAGTCAGGCAATCGGAGGCAACGTGTTAATAGTCAATAGTATGACTTTTTATTGTTAATAACTTTTATCAAAAGGTTTTTATACTTTTCAATATAATTTAAGCATGTTTGTGCTGGGATATTATTTCATTCTTCAACGACGACCTGTTCTAATTCTTGAAGGGCTTTTGCAGCCCGATGATGTATTCGGACTTTCAATCCTCGCTGCAAATTTTCAAATGGGTTCAAGTCAGGACTCATCGAAGGCCTTAGCAAAATTGTACTTTTATTCTTATGAAGCAATGCAGGCACAGATTTTGACGTATATTCAGGGTCATTGTCGTGTTGGAATTCAAAACGTCGGTCGTACTTATATTTCATGCCTGTAATTTTAGATTAGATTTTATGCCTGTAACACGAGACCTAAAGAAGCTGTAGGAGAACCATGTTACTTTGAATCACTGTTCGTCGTCTCTTCTTATTCAAGCCGTCATGCATGGTCGTGCTTGACGACTGTATCAATGTTCATAGAAGAAATTTACTAGCATTGTAAGTTCTCTGAATATACCATAACTGTTGCGAAAACGGACTGACTGTTCAAATTCGTTAATAATTATGTCTGTTTTCATTAAAACACACAGACAAGATAAATAGTTCTCTATTGAGTAGTTGTAACAAAAAGATCGACAAAATCGACACAAAATTATTCAAATAACATTATTGAACTCATGTGATTCAAGAAATATCCAGTCAAACTATCTGTTCAGTCTCTTTTCTCTGTCCTCAGTCTATGCTGAGCTGACTCTCCTCTGCATGCAATGGAACTAAACTCAATTAAAATGTACTCTTCTCAAGTTGGTCGAGCACCATTGACCAAGAAATCCAGCCGGTGAATACTTAAGTTCTGTCTGTCCGTAGCTTTACTTTTGTTCAACAGGAAACTTAAAGTCTCTTTCTGTCGACTTAATTTTAGGCTAATCGATGCCATTTTGACTACTAAGCCAATTTCGAACTTCAATCATGTTTACTTTCTGAAGAACTGAAAAAAGCGGCAGAGGAAATTATGGAATTAAGTGTTTTTTATGAAAACTATAATAACTCATTTCATTTCATTCGAATTATGTATCCTGATCAACGGTTTGTACTTTAGACGAACTGTTTACCAAAGCATGGAAACATAACTGCAGCAGTTTAAAGATTATTATAATACTTACGCAGCTCTTTCATTATTTTTGGATAGTCACTGAAATTAAAAACAGAGTTGAATCCTATAAAATTAAATCTGATTTCTTAGGATATGTCCCTCCAAACTTTATTTTATTCGGAGTCTTTGGGAGATATTCATGAGCACTCTGAAAGTAATGACCAATAATATAATTTAATACGATTACTATTGGGAACGCACGATTAAATCCTCGTATGTTGAGAATGCAGCTAGCTGCCCTGTAGTACTCAATAAAGCCTCGATTTTAAATTGCTTCATAAGGACAGGAAGCAGATGCTGTCGGTGCCAGCTGGTAACAACGCTGGTGTTGCTTTGAGCCTTTTACTTTTACCTAAAACTTAGGCATGAGAGGTACTGCATGCTAGCATATTCATCAGTGATTTGAATGTTACACGTCTTCCATACACCAGCTCGCTTTACCTTCAAACTTAATCGATGATTAAATTTGCCAGAAGCTCAAGCACTGTTACACCATACATAACTGCATGGTTAGATGACACTGTTATGATCATTTTATTCTTTTTGTCATACTTTTATGAATACTCTGATAATTTACCAATTAATTTTTAGGATTTTATTTGAATTATGACCAGAACCTCCCGAGTGCTAGAAATCATCAAAAACATTATATCTTCAGCAGAGACTTTGCCGTAATAATGTTTATATCATACCTAAAATACTCAAAATTTCTCAATTTTCAGTGGTTGTGAATCATGTTCGTAGTGAAATGCGACGATTTTACTTCGCTGTTTCGGACGTAACTAATTCATTCCCAGTCGATGTGCAAAAATTACCTCATCATGGGTAAATTTACCAATTCAAGGTTCGGGTGTTATAAAAATTGTTGCCTAAAAACGAATATAGTTCTTTAATAAGCTTCATTATAGAATAGTTCTATTCTAAGAGTTTTCTAGTTGGTCCCGTTCGTGCATATAGAGAAGCAATGTATTCCAGAAGCACTGCTAAGAAAGTATTAATGTGCGTTGAGGGAAAAGGAAAATATGGAGAAGAGAATGATGAAGTGAAAAGTGGATTTTGCGGTAAGCCTTTGAAGCCTTGATGCTGATACATATGTCGAGTGTCATACAGAGCTATCTCATGCTATGTTATCCGTAGGAGGCGCTGACAACGCACGTCTTATGCTGAATTGTTAAACCAGCAACAATTGTTGTAATCTGTTGCTAACGTCGCTTTATATATAGCACCCTCATCTTTTTGAAGAGACAAGCTGCATGTATTTGCGTGCATCACAAGCAGCATCGGAATGATCGTGCGGGGATGATCCTATTTCTTTTTTATTGTTCTACGAAAGGGAAACGCACCTACACCTGTTGTATTGTTGAAGGTCTTTGAATCTAAAATGTAAGCATTTTTTTGAATTGTAAATGATAAGTAAATTGTAAATTCAATGGTAGGTAAAGGATCACCCTCTTTAACAAGTGAGGATGCTGTCCAGTTCAACAAGAAACTAAAGTGTTTATAGAAGCTCTTGCGAGGTAACATGTGTGTATGCAAGGTTACAAGGATGCATCATGCAGCCACGTAACAACTGGTTAAATCAAGGTGCATTTAATACGAGTCAATTCATCCGGTAATTGAACATCATTTCTAATCATTTACAAAAAGCTTCAAGGAATATGTTCTCGTCAAGAAACCAGTTTGCATTCCAGCCTTCTTGAGCTGAGGGCTATGTTTTAGAGTAACAAATGGTCGTGTTTTATGCGATGGATGCAACAGCGTAATTATGCAAATGAGTCTAGTTCTGAGCTAGGGAATGTGCAGTAGTGTGCAGCAAGGTGGCCTTGGCTATTTTCCCCCTTGAGAAGCTGACAAAGAGAGAGTGAATCCCATTTTCTTGTCCAAATTGTTAGCCAAAAGCAATCTTCCGAAAGCGCAACCTGCGCTCATTCAGAAGGATTTCTTGGAGTAGAAATGAAAATGAACTCAGATTCGGAGGATTTAAAGAAGTAAGAGATCCAGGTTACTTGGTAGCGAGTATCTTTGGACACATCAACTGACTGATCAGACGGGATACGTCTTTTGGTCGATTTTTGTGCACTGGCACGACTTGAAGAATCCAATTGCGATCTGATGGTAACCAGTTTGGGTGCTGGAGAACGTGATCCAATTTCCGTGACTCAGGCCACTTGATGCACAGTTGACCTTCAGAGTTACAGCAGCAAAATGGACTTCTCAACCTTGAGTTCAAGGAAACGAGTTTAATAAGTATGATTATTATATTCTCTCCTCCCTACCGTCCAATATGCCTAACCTCAATTCTAAAACTTCATGAAATTCAAATCTTACCATATCAACGCTTACAAGTCGCAAATTATATTAGCTAACAGTACGAATAAAACAAGGGTACAGTAGGAATCAAAGCGGTAGAGGATTATCGGTTAGCTTTACAGCAGCGTGTTGGAACATAATAGATATTAGATGCAATTGATCAGTGCCAAGGTTTTCAGAATATTGAGCAATAATATGGAGATCAAATCAATTATCATTAATCATTTTTGAGCTTGATATCGATCACTTTCCTATTGTTTAGAACCTCACGTTTTAATTTGCTTCAAACAATCTTTAAAGTAGTTTTGAAAGCAATCGACGACTCATATCTGCAACGATGTTTAATACTGAGAGTATGTTAAAGAACTTATGCTTCTGACTTGACTACGGAAAGGCTGATTTTTATGTAATGCAAATGAGTGGAATGAAATGGCTATTTACTCTACTATAATTTTATATCATTCTTTTTTTATGTTGTTTGTTCATGTTTATAAAGTTGTTAAACCAGGGACATAGTATTAATAATAATAATAATCATTTATATAAACTATTTTCCGTCGTTAGGTAGGTAAGTTAAGCAGTGCTACGCTCAGTACTGCTGAATGAGTGCTAAGTAAAAATTTGAATTGTTTCACTCGGAATGCAAACAATTAAATGTACTCAACATCACTTAAGTATTTTCTTGTTTGCAGAACTGGTTTTAAATTCAACATACACAGGCTTTCCTATCGAAGGAAAATTTTGAAACGTAATGAATTCCTTTGGGACTTGCTAAGTGCTATAGGAACTGGCTGGCAGAATCAGTGAAGCTCACAAATATACTCCTGAAAATGGCAACAAAGATAGCAATCTTCTCTATTTACTTTGATTACCAGCTGCCATTGCATTATCCAGGCTGTCCGAGAGACAATAAATGACTTTATCATTAATTTTTATCGCGCTCTCAACAATAGGGTGGTCGTGAAAACACTGAGCGCTGCCCTGCCAGAGACACGACGATGCAGAAATATTGTTATCGAAATTCTTGCACGCAAAGTTTGGTTCTTTGCTCCTAGTGATGATGTAGAGAACTGTCTCCTTAGAATATATTATGCTAATAAATGGGCCTGAGTAGACGCTGAGTAATGGAGGCACTTTGCAGTTGAGAACTTTAGAGCTTATTTTAAAGCAGAGTTTCTTGAGTTTTCTCATCCAGTCCGCTTGAGGCAGTTATAGAGACTTGAGATCTCAATACTCCGTTCTGTCTCTGAACTCAGTTCATTTTTTTCCAGGAAGAATTAATTATAGTACAACTTATACTTCTATTTTAGTTCAACTTGTTTACAAACCGCAAAACTTGAAACACATTTATATGATCTCTCAGAATATTTATTTTATACATTTTTAAAATGCAATGAATATGTCTGAACAGAACAGGCGTTTTTGTGGCTTATGACCACCTTAAAAAATTCTTGACTAGAAGTGGTAGCTCTAGGAGCAATCGACTGATCTTTGTCAATCTTCTGCTTTCAGGTAGGATCTCTATTTTTACCACCGCGTACAAGAACTGAACATTTTAAAAGGAAATGACATTGCACATGTATAGAGAGGATTTTCTATGCGTCGACTTGGTCTACTTCGTTAAGCATTCTAAATTTGAACAATGTTATTTTCAGGGTACACATTTTCAGAAAACAAGTGGTAGAGAAAAATTCTCCTTCTTTCGTTTTCAAAATCATCATCACTTACGGTAAAAAACATTTTGAACTAACATCCACCTTTAAAAATATGGTATAACGAACGAATGCAAAGTGTAGTGTTATTTCGAGATCCAGAGTCGCAAGTCAGGTTTTGGGACTCAATTTTATTATCTTCCATAGTGGTATAGGATCGGAATCTAATATCAAAATCCAAAATCCATCAAGATGAAAGATTGCGGTCTGTAATCAGCATCGAAAATTGTGAACTAATTTGTTATTCAGCTACGTAATTTAATATAAGATTCTGATGCTGTGACCTGATTTCCAAATCAAATATCGCTGTCTACTAAGTGAAATATCGTGTTTGCTAAATGAATAGTCAAAGCAAAAGAACTCCAGTACAGGAGTTGATTGTGTAAAGATTCTGGCACACTTTCCAAAGTTTTAAGATAGTCTGGTTCATTTACTGATTAGTTATCATTTTGGCAGTTTTTAAACTACTGTTGCACTGAGTTGGCAAGACGAAGAACTGAAAAACCTCACAGTTGATTGCAATACCCCGTTATTTAAGAGGATACTATATTCTGTAATATTCCAAAAAACAGTTATCACTGAACTCGGTACTCTTTATCGTAGCCCATTCAAATTATCTTAGTAATGCGCGTTGCTTAAATGGCACGATTTAGATGTAATTAAATTGTTTAAATTGATACTCAATTCCTCACCCACAACTGACCTAGCAAGGTTAGCACGAAGAGCTCAGGTGTACAGCTAACATTGGGAATGTAACAATTATAATAATTTGGATATCGATTTTTTCTGATAATTGTTTATGTGTTTTGTAAATGTTATGTACCAATGAAAAAAAATCATTCTTTATGTATTCTAGTCGAGAAATATTTGAAATCTGGGCCAAGGAACAGACTGGCGAATTTTTGGCTGTTTTCTATCGCCTACGCGTTCGTTTGGAAGTTTTAAGAAGCCTATGTGCTCACAATAGGAGGCCAAAATCAAGCAGGAAACGTTCATAGCAGAAGCTAAGATACACCTAAACGGGGCTATATATCGTCAGTAATCGTTGCGATAAGTCTTCGCAGTTCAGACGGCTCTTATCAGACGCCCTTGTTTTAAAGCCCAAGTCCACAAACTCGTACTTTTTTACGATTAAGGAACAGTTAAATAAAATTAGATTTATTTACATTTTGTAGGCTCTTCAACTCGTTGAAATTAATCGTAACAAAATTGCCCGGTGCTTTCTAGAAGAGTTTAGATTTAAGTCCGACTTAAATCCCAGCTCCGCCGCTGTATCACCACAAATCTGAGCGATAGATAGACGCGCCAGAGAGCAACCTGAGCCTCTGACAGTTTTGCTCAAACGAATGACGTCTATTTATTTCGTTCGTGTTTTTTTCATAAAACGAGCTGTTAAATTTTGTGCAAAATGATCATGCTGTTTTAATAATTTCTCTCATTTGTGTTTGATGTGTGGCATAAATTGTTAAACTTTTTATTATTTGCAGGTGTGGTTTTCCTATTAAGAAGAAAATTTTTGGAGGAAATAAAGTTAGGCTGGCTTGTTTTGTTAACTTCTCCATAAAAAATATTTATTTTCTAATAGAAACACTTTGGAACTTTTCAACGATATTTAACTAAATTTTCGATATGCATGATTTTAACAGACTGCTGGCCTTTATGATTTCAAAATAAAGAAGCTTATTTTCGTTCAGAGATACTGAATTCTCTAGCACCTAGAAACTGTATTCATCACCATGCCATCACTTCGTAATCCTGAGAAGGAAGAAGCCAGAAGTCAAGGGACTTACTTCAACGTCACGCTCTTCTCGGAGGATTTCTCGCAGAGTTTCTAGGCAAACACTCAACAAGTTTAAAACAGCCTCTGGGATATTCAAGGATCATTCTGGCAGCAAGAACTTAGGTCACTTGACGAACAATTGTGGATGAACTGCACATGGAGGTTTTGAGGTGTCGCAGCTCAATTGAAAGACACCTCTGCTGCTGAGGAGGCTCAAATGTGCACGACAAAATTTTGCAACTGATGTGAAGTTCTGCCACTTTTTGCTGCGAATACACGACACAAAATAGGAACTGATTGACCGAATTGAGATTGGTCATAGCTATACTGTAGGAAATGAAATTGATTGGTTAGAATTTAGCTCGTCCAGTACACACCCATATTGTTTCGTCCGTATATGCCTGATAATTGCACGGTGAAAATGCCACTAGATTAATTGAAAGAAAAAGTTATATATTTCTTGTAATTTTCGATCGTACTGAATTTTTTGAAAGAATAATGGCTCATTTTCGACAGAACAACAATAGGACGCCCATAAATGACGTTCCTTCATGTTCATTACTTCTAAAAGTACTAGCATCACTTTTGAATGCCCTTTCAACACCAGTAAAAATTATTGCTCTTAAATACGTATTCACGAGCTATGAAAAACCAAACCGTGTCTCCCTAAACAATAAAGCTCTTGCCTCTATACCTCCAAAGGCTTCAATCAAAAAAATTTTCTAAAATGGAAGGCTTGTCGGTCTGGAACACGTCTGTAAACAACGCTCTTTTTCGATCAACGCCAATTGTTTGCAGAATGAGGATGCGACGATGAGATTCCATGGGAGAGCGTGGAAGCTTACGGTAATGAACGCCTGCGGATTTATTGGGCGACTTTTAATTTGATGAAGTCGATGTCTGTACTAGAGTTTCTACAGGAAAGTCAGAATGTAACGACATCTCTGTTCCAAATGAGGACTCGTAAATCTTTTCACTTGCTTCAGGAGATCGTGGAGAGTGTCAGATATTAATGAAGATAGAATAAAATAATGTTTGTTGTGGTGCTTGTAATGTAGGTTTGTTCCACATAGGATAGGAATAAGATATAATGTATAATTATACAGTTTCAATTCAATCATCCCTAATTGTAGTTACTTGATAGTTCAGAATTCAACAATAGGTATCATAAAAATAATGCGGATACTCTCTAAATAAATAAATATTGGCTTCAACGGATAATTTCATTTAGATTCAATCAAAGAATGACAATATTTGGTACTACATTCAAGTTAACGATTAGAAGGACGCGCATATATTGCTGGAAATAGTTCATGGCATTGTGGGAACGTTGAATAGCTTTGTAATTACCAAGGACTTAAAAAAAGATTTTTCTCTCGAATATCTTTGAAAAGATTAAAAACACAAGTAGAAATTAAACATTTACTCCATACATATTAAATGGCATCTACACGAAAACCGTTAGGAAATCAGTGAAATTAATTTTATTTCAGGAAGTGTTATTCCATTTCGGGTACTTGCTTTGAAAATAACTTGTACTGGAAATTTGACCAAACTACGCAGCAGAAATAGAGGTTGCTCGGCTCCTGGGCAGTCGCAGAGAGGCTGCACTTGAGTTGCAGTGATGGACCGTCGGAGTTGATATTTCTAGCGCTGACCGCCTGTACATTGCAGGTAGCAGAAAAGGTCTAGGCTATTGCTCTAAATGACTTGATAGGAAAATGTTAGGAGTGGGCTGTACAGCAGATCACGAAAGAAACGAGGCTAAAGTGGAGGAAATTTTGATAGGTGAAGGGACTGTTATCAAATTTAAAAGTCTTTAGATACAAGTTTGTATATGAATATACGTACTGAGAGTGAATCCTAAAAGATGGGAATGGGTTCAGTGCAAAGAACGTGGAAATAAAAGTGCATTGTTTCACTAATTTTCTTAGTATTTTCGCTGCAAAGATTTAGCAAGTTTGCTGTATCGTTTATGTTGAAGAATTAGATATTACCGTAAAATAGAATGGAGATCAATTTCATTCGAAGGCTTGACTTCATCAAAGTACACCAGATTGCTCTTGACTGTTGTAACCAAAATTATTACGCCTACTTCAAAATAATTGAAGCTCAGGATTTTTCCAATTAACAACTGCAAAATCTCCAAAATTTACAGAGAATTGAGCCATCCTCCAGAATTTGTTTACACCGTATTAGCATTTTTTCTTAATAAGATATTTCTTGGTTTTGATTTAGAAAAATCACTCTTCAGACTTGCAAATGTCATACTTTCAGGAGGCGTTGTAGCTCGAAGACCAGATGATTGAGTGAAGAACCATCGTCATTTGAGTTATAAATTGACGAGTGTTGCCAACGCGTGACACTTACGACCAAACTCTTCTGGACATCTGCTCTTTAAGACGCACATCTGCATCCGCGTACTTGTGGCTTGTAGATTTAACCCTTTCGTGGTTTTTCTTGTCAATTGACATTGACTTTTTAATTTCTTCAACTTGGTTATATTCTCGACATTCTGGTAATAGGAAGAATGATACATCTAGTGGATCACGAAGTAGTCAGAGTTTCTTAGGTTCCTTGTTTTTTAGATGTCTTTTGGTTGTTTGGGGTGAAAAACATTTTTTTTCTGAATTTCTGTAACCAGAGAAAGTACGCTCTGTATATATTAATGTGACCACGAAATGGTTAAGATGCGAATTTTATACCAGTTTATCAGACGGAGCAGCGATGCTATATTCCAGACCTATCACTCTGGGGTGGATGTGAACTCAAACTCCAATCTGCCGTTTGACATTCGGATACGATGAGGAATGATATGATGAAAAATGGAGAAGAGCAATTACTGTCTAGACTCTAGAGGATTGCAGCAGGTACTAATTATGCTGCGGCTAATAATCTAAATTAAAAAAATGATTGGGTAGGTGTACGAGGCTGCAAGGAAAACCGCGTCCGATTTTTAAAACGAAGTTTCGGATTGCATTTATAAAAGAAGTGCCCCTTGTTATTCCTTAGGAAAGCTACAATAAGTAATTATGTCTCATTGTTTTACGTTTAAAAAATATTATTGTGCAGTTATAACTAGAGCCGGAATTGGACACGTCGGTCGGAAAACATTACTGTTCATAATTGATGATTCATCAGACAGTCTCGGTTGACCACTCACAGGATCATAATAATGTTTCCTTCTATAATTCATGATTCTACTTTTATTTTTACTAGCACACCTTTAGTTTACGTTCTGTTTCGGTCGATAATGAAGTTATGTGTATTTTATTTGCCATCACCATTCACGAGAGGCAATGACCATGTTGCTAGTCACAGACTTCATTTGAAAAATTGTTTTTACCTTTCATTCTGTGTTTCTTTGCAAGAACTGGGATTGTCCTTTATAACATGTGAGTGATCAAGCATTTATTCCATAAATAGTACAGCTAGACAAGGCTTGTGAAGAGCGTTGACAAATTTCAAAATCAACGCAGTCGCTGGGGAAAAACCTCATCAACAAATGATCTCTCATTATTGAAATGGCGTAATCTCAGAACTATTCCCCCAGTGTCGCTACTTAACATTGCTCTCCCCAGCCAATTAATGGATGCTAAGCTGTGTGTCCGAAATGAGCTTTCCTAAGTAGAGCGAGACGACGTTCCCTCAGACCTCCTTAATTAATGACCATCTCATAATGACTGCCGAGACAAAGTTATGAGGTAAACCTAGCCCCCACACACAGAGTCGCTCTCTGGCCTCGTGATCAGGTGCAACTATGAAGCTGGTAGTCATGAGGAGGTGTGAGGAGGTGTGAGGAGGTGTGAGGAGGTGTGAGGAGGTGTGAGGTGTGAGGAGGTGTGAGGAGGTGTGAGAAGG
>VCRD01003982.1:41669-52028 GCA_006783055.1 Trinorchestia longiramus
GGCGTGAGGAGGTGTGAGGAGGCGTGAGGAGGTGTGAGGAGGCGTCAGGAGGCGTGAGAAGGCGTGAGGAGGCGTGTAGCGATGCGTATAATTATATTGTTTATTTGTTATTAAATGATTAAATAATTATATGAAAAGAAAAAAGCTTTCCTAAGTACGTTTAATTGCACAATGTTTGATTGTCGATGAGTTCTTTTCTCTCTCTCATAATTTACGTAATCTTGGTTTCAATGCATGGTTTTCTGCATGCTGTCCTTCCGTCATCTTTCAATTAATACTTGTAATAACATAATAAATAAAATGCAAGAAACATGCGTAATCGCCCTAGAGGGACTCTAAATCCTCCGAATACATGAAATGGTCAAGGTTCCCGATATTTCTTTTCAGTGGCAAAATGAGGGGATATTGATACACATAGAAAATTTAATACATGTTATTCTAAATATCACAGGATGGGAAATGCGAGTTATCTACCACATTTTCGCATATGAACCACACATGATGTCCTGTTAAACAGTGCACTATTACAGATCAATAAATACTTGATAGCTGAATAGTTAAGTGTGCACACAGAACAATTTAGTTGATTCAGTGGACGCTCACATCAAATTACGAGATTTACCCTATCACTAACCTCGATCACATTGACAATACTAGTATTAGAACTTGCCCTTACACTGGAAATTCGTTGCTGATGATAGACTTCGATGGTTAACACTCATGATTATAACACCTTAGCTATAACGCTAAATTTTTCCCCTTCTATTCCTTGCTGTTTTACAATTAATCTTCCCCTTATACACGGGTAGGTCCACGTGTAAAATCTACTGTCATTCGTCGGTGTGATGATTATTTTAATTCCTCTTTAATTACTTCTACACCTACTCCATTCATACCCCTAAACCTATACCTATGCCCTAGATGTCGCTCTCGCTGCAATAGCCTACATCGTCGCAGAGATCTAGTTCCCAAGTCCCCCACATCTATCCTTCCTATCGTTTTTATATGAGCTTTGCACCTCCCACGTGTAGTTTCCAATCTCCCTATTTGTTCAATGGTCTGAAATAGGTTTCTAAAAGTCTGTGATATACCCACCCGCTCTTCAATCAACTTGAAAGTTACACAACTACGCGTAAATCACGCCATTCAATTTAATCATTAATTTGTATTTTATTCATTTAAATTTATTATTTATTTTATTTTGTATTAAATTACTTTATATTTTATATTATTTTATTATATTATTTTACATTATATCATTTATTGTATATTAATTTATAAATGAATTTTATTATTGCCTCGCGAACAGTCAGTTTGTAATGTCACGAGGATGGTTTCTTGAAAGATAAGCATGCAAATTTACATAAAAATTTTACGAGTCTTCTATCTTTTACCATGATGAAACAGTAACTCAATTTGCATGAAAATGTGATGAACGTTCTTTCAGATAAGATAAATGGAAGGTTCTTTCGAATTGTGAATCAAACGAGGTTCTATCATACTTATTCAGCGAACAATAATTAGGAACACGGTATGAATAGAGTCGTGTGAAGGTTTTCCTATTCAGAGCAAGGCTGCTCACGGGAGAATCGTATTGCAGCGATCCAGATATCTTGAAATTAATTTTTCGCTCTGGGTTTCGAGTGCCGTTCATTGTATAACACTCTAAAGAATTTAAGAGCCTCATTTTCTGAACACTTTTGGCCATTATGGCAACCCGCAGTTCTGAAATGGGATTGTGAGCACTCCGTGAATCTCGATCCTGAGGAAATTCTTAAATATCACTCTAATTTCGGTCTATACACTCCCAGAAAAACACTTTTACTCTAATTTTGATACTTAAACTCTCAGAAAAACACTTTCACTCTAATTTTGATACATAACGTGTCAGAAAAACACTTTTACCTTCATTTTGATGGATAAACTCGTTAAAAACCTTTTACACGAATTTTAGTCTACAAACTATCAGACAAAGCATGAATTCACTCACGAAATGGAGGAAATATTTACTGCATGTACAGTTACGAAATCACTTAATATACTGTTTACCGTCACATATTTCGTGCGTGTTTCCAGTAGGAGAAGGTAAACAAAAATCATGAAAAAATGACGTCTTCTTCGACTTCAGCCCACACTACTCAAGGAAAACCCAGACAATGAATGACATTTACTAGTGTGTGTGATCCAATTGAATTTTCAGTATGAGAAAAGTCTTAGTAAGAGATTCAATAAAATGCTCCAGGAGAGAAAAGGCTTACAATTAATTTAATATGGGACGGATAGGGTGGCACGTTGGCAGCAGTGGAACACAAATGCAGGGCATCGCTGTAGGTGCATAGTAGCTACCAGAATTGGAGAATTTATTTGAAGCTCAGGGTTGCCATTGAATTCATATTAGGTTGTAGTTGGGTTTAGATAACCATTTACAGCCTCACGGAACTACAATAATTGCTGGAATAACCATTATCAAGATGAATAAATTCCCTGAAGGGGTCAACAATAAGGAAAACTGGAATGAAATCAAAATTCCGGTCTTGCCCGGACACGAAATTCTGTTTGTGCCTGAAGGCAAAACTTTGTTCATGTCTGAAGAAGAAACTCTGGTCATGCTTGAAGACAAAACTCTGTTTATTTCTGATGATGAAATTCTGTTTATTCTGGAAGACGAAACTCTGGTGATGCCGAGAGAGAGAAAGGGTGGCAGTGTCTTGAACACTAAGTTTACCATCGTTGCAGCACGTCGTTAGCTTAGTGTATCGTAATATTATATAAAGGGGTAACACGCACGTCATAAATGTGCACTTCAGGTACTTTAGAAGAGACACTTAGATGATGTGAGAAACATTGCTTCAATAGCTTAAAATGTTATCAAATTAAAGCCATTTTCAATGTAAAATAGTTTAGCCTAATACAGTCACTTCAACTAAAGTGTTAGATTGAGACCAAGATTACTAAACTAAAAGAGACCTGGAAGCTCAAGATCTGATGATGATTTTGATCATGCGTAGTAAGATTTGATTTTGACGACGAAGATCAGGTCCATGCCATTATCCTTAAAGGTAATTAAATTTATCAGTCTTAATCTTAATTGTTTCGTTTTGATTATTTGAATTAGAATCTGTTCATATATAGTGGGGAATTTCATGACTTTTCAACTGAATAACTGATGCACAAACTCTCAAATGCGTATTTGAAGATAATTTTCCTGATAGTTTTTACACATACACATAACTAAGAAGTGCGTGATATTATGCTCTTTACTTAGTGCACAGTATGTCCCATGGTTGTTAGGGGCTTTCGAAGAGCATATTAAAACCCACCGAAATGCTGAAGCTGTTGGCGTCATGAGTCATGAGGTAAGTGAATTCACAATCACCAAAGTTTTTCGTTTCTCTTCGTATGTAATTTCTTGCTGGTCCAGCATCTTTCGTTAAGTTATTTAAAGCTTTATGATCACTTTTTGTGAATTTTACAGGGTCACCGTCAAAGTCATTCTCTAATTTTGAATCAGAATATCAGACTCTGATTATTTTAATTGCGATGCCTCTTGACAAATAAATAATTTCCTATTTTTACTTTTGAGTGTGCGTCTTCTTCCCACGGCCAAGTAGCTCCCCGTTTGGAGAGCTCGTGAAAACGAGCCACGGAATTAGAAGCTATACCAAGTCGAAAAGCCCAAGTTCTGAACGAACAAAATGACACGGCAAGTTTCTGGGCTCATTTGGAAATCTGAAGAGTTAGCGGCAATCCCGGCGAGTCCCTTTGAAGTGGTCGAAAAATAACAAGAAGTTTCTCGTGCTGAAACTCTCCTCCGTATATTTCCACTGCCGCTCTTCGTAAAAAAATTTCTGAAAAAATATCACTATGGAAATTAAGGCATTGATACCCGCTCAGTTGTGCATAAATTACCAAGTCTGTAGTTCGCTAATGGTTGTTAATGAATCATTATGCCCTGATTTGCTCGTGGTATTATGGAGGCCAGTCACAGTCGCTTACTTAGTCCCAATTGATGAGTCTCATACCCTGGCAAGTTCAGTTTCTAGAGGTCTGCAATATTATACATGCATAGTTGAACTCAGAAAATGCTGAATTATTACAGATGTTTACTATAAAATTATTGCAATGTCACCAAGGTCAGACGCTCGTTTTTTTCATTGTAAATCTGTAAGGCAGTCATAGAAGTCATAGCAATACGAGCAAGGAATATGAAGTCAAAGGAGTGATTCACTGTTGTGGTAAGATAATCGAATTTTGTTAACTATCAGGGTGAAAAAATCGAATTTCGAATAGGCAGGCAAAACAATGTAGTAAACTTCGATTAGGTATTTGTGCAGTCTCTCAAATAATTATTTCTGTTTATCATGTGGTGCAAATACACAAAATGTTTAGAATACATAACATATTTCTTGTTGTTAGTATCCACAAATATTATTAAGAATTTTTTAAAATTATCCACGTATGTTGTTATTTTATAATTCATGTTTGCAATCTATAATAATATCTCTGAAAGTGAACTGATTTCACGCTCATCGTTTGACTGACTACTCATACTGGAACCACTTTCCATAATTAAAGAAGTTATTCAGATTTAAATTATGTTGTCTAAGAGTCTGTTTGGTGTGTGTCGATATTGCACATCAAAATGCAAAAAACTTTAGGCAGTCTGATTATACTGTATATATATAAATATAAATATATATATTATATATACATACATACATATATAAATGCCTACATAAAACCAACAACTAAAGAAATATTATTACCAACCAACTCAGAAATTTATAAGCGATAATATTACATAAGCGTCACCTCTTCCATAAGTAATTTTATGCACAGTTTTTTGCACTAATTAAGAGGGTTTTCATCCGACCCGCACATCCATACATCTTCGTGTCTCTACGTGGATGAGAGTAGATACTTGAGAATTATTTTTATGAATGCAAAGTTTCATATGAAAGACAAAACATCTTCCTCGGCTAATTGCTAACCTGCGTAACTTCCGAGAGCTGACGTGGAGCGCCAAGTCTTTGCTTGTGTTCAGCTAAAAAAATTGTGTTTGGGAAAACTTTGAAAATTTTAAATGTTGATCCACGTCGACGCAGCGTCAACGTTCAACAACAGAACGAGAGTGAGAAAAATCCGTTCCTTAATCTGGTTTTCGTAATGGGAGAAGCCGAGTTAAAGAGACCCAAAAATACGTTCGTAGTTTTTCTTGAGGTAATTAGATCTCAGGGATGCGAGGCAATCCTTTCATCAAACAAACCTATAAAATTTTGGCTCAAATAAGGAGACACTACAAAACATAATCGTTCTGTAAATCAGCTCGTCTTTTCTCGAATGCAAAAGTCCTACTCGAGGAATTGTCAAATCCATAGAAGATAATAAACAATTTAGTTATTTTTATGGATAAATCCAAAATTTTCAATAGAAATCAAGCCAGCTAATAATGGAGAGGAATTAATTGGTTCTGATTTAAGATGTAATTTTTAAACATTTGTGAATTCACTTGATGAATAGGAAAATAAAGTTGACGGATAAAAGTTAAGCTGCTCTGAGGCATGTGAACCGCTAAAGCTGCACGAAAATCTCCGATTCTATGGATTTGCAATTTGAAATGTTTTCGTATTCAATGCTTGCATAATGCTTTTGAAGATTACGAACATTAAGCCTTTATTTTATGAACTCAATTATTATTCAGGGTATATGTTATTTGAAGCAAGTATTTGAAGTGCCGTGTTAAAAACTACCATTATTGTTGATTATGAACTAGCCAAAAGGGTAGCCTTCATTTACTCAAGGTCTAATTGGTAAAATAAATATACTTACTACTAATTTTTTTGACGAAAGAAGATGGCATTTTCCAAGAATTGTATTTTATAATAATCAGCAGGGATTTTAGGGAGTTCGGGGTCTGAACTAGAAGACCTTACTTTGTCCGATCGAAACGTTATTGTACTTGAGTTTTGGTAGTTTCTTGCTTGTATCTACGAGATCATCTTGTTTCAAACTTGTGAGGCAGCCTCAGCAAATCTCGAGTTATGACAACGCAATGTCGCCTTAAAAAACTTTTCCAATTCGTCGCTAACTTTTTTCTCGCCTATTTGACCTTTATGTAGCCAGCCTCCAGATGCATCTCAACAGCTCGTGCGTGTTGAGCTTTACAGATTTTCAGCAGCTTGCTAATTGTACATGGTGTAACGAGAAACATAATGATAATAACAATATTAATAATAATAATAATAGGCTTAGTTGTAGATAAGAATTTGACTGTTCTTTATTTTTCTAGACTTCTGATGTTGACGAGGCCAACACAGCGGTTTTTGAACGTGCAGAGTGACGTTGAGGAAGTTACTAAGCCTTGCCAAGCTAGACATTAAATATATTTAAATGTATTAATATTATATAAATATTTACTCTTGCTATGGATTTTTTTCGGAGATTAAGTGAGTCTTAACTTGCGCCTAATTTTATGACAATGAAAGTTTTGTAATATAAGAATGATAGTGAGATGCATTTGGGCTCACAATTAATTGGGCATCAAGTACAGTCCAACCATAACAATGTATTCCATGTGTGACACAAGGAATTGGATTCACAACTGTTACTTATAAATGAAATCTACAATGCATGAATTCCGTGATAATTACATTCGTATTTAGTGACTGACCAGTAAATTGTTCTGCGTGTAAACATCTAGGAGAAACATAGAAAATTAGCTTCTCACGGATTACCTATATAAAGTGAAGCATAGCTGCGTTTGAAATTTTTTAGTCCATGGGAAATTACCATTTGTAAGTTAATTTCCAAAAAATTATCAGTGTATCTGTACGATTAGTTTTTTAATTGTATCCATTGTTACTACGTTGAAATACACTTTCACTATACCCAAATCAGAAAGACAGTTTGAATATTTTATCCACATCTAGTTCATACTATTCCTTTCCTTAAACACAGTATATTTTAGCAACTAATGGATTCAATTTTAACTTGATTCTTATTTTTAAACTTCTTGAGATTGCCGTGACCACATTTTACTTACCCTCCTTACATTAAAGAGACTGTGTGCACCTACTGTAGCCTCTTTTTCACAGTATTTTCACCCCATATTTGGGTAAGTAGCTCCCACAAAACGCTGCTAAGCACCAGAGCGACAGCGCATTTATGGAGTGCGCCCGAGATTGTTTGATCTACAAAGATGCTTTTCTCTCCTGTTGCTAGAGCTTTCTTCCCAATTGCATGCGTTTGAAGCAAATAAACAGACAGGGACAGGGTGCAAGTATCTCGTAACTCAGGTTATCGTCGCTTCACGTCTCAACAGTGCAACTAAAAGATTTGTCGTATGGATCTGACGCTGCCAAACTCTTTGCGTTACTGAGCAAGAGTAGCAGAACAGCAATGGAAAATAATTAAGGACTTCATTTTTGCGGACTAATGCTAAGATTTCAAAAAACGTACAGGGCAGAAAAATTATTCAGATCAAATCAATGCAATTTTAATCTTAATTGTGACTTGATGATTTGTGAAATTCATTTAAAAATCTAGCTTTCGATTGCCTTTATCGATATCATTCATTCGATAGGTTTGAAGAAAATCAAATATACATTGGACACTCTACAAAGTATTTATTTTTTATAACTATGGTCAGGAACATGAGTGTTCTACAAAAATTTACAATTAAGTTCGGCATTTTTAATAAACAATACATTAAAACCTAAATTCTTGCACAATAGCTCTGAATAGAGACAATGAGATCTAAAATTGTTAAACAAATTTCCATCGAGTTACAGGGGATTTTTTTAAGAAGTTATTAGTTTTTTTCTTACCAGTACAGCTTTTAAACGAGTGTAAAAACTTGTGTTCAAGATGACACAAGACTCTTCATATTCTAGTTGAAATTTTCGCCAATTATTCAACACCTGTACGCTTTAAATATGCTTTTCCAGATAACTGTTCTCTCATTTGAATAATTTACTCCTACTCTACAATTCTCAAATAATGAAGTCAGAAACTTGCCTCTTCAGCTAGTGAAATGCCTGTTTTGATGTACATAATTAGGGTTGTCATCCTGTTGAGAACTCTAACGTCTTCCTAATTAGATATTTTAATTAGAAATGCTAACATGATTTTTTAAAATCTTATAACAGTGTAGTAGGGTGGAACACCAAATTATTGTACCGCCGGGTGAAAAGCCTTAGTTTAAATCTTAGTGCTAAATTCACGATGCCGTTTCATTGGTGCGATATTTTGTTGTTAAATGAAATTTTATTCACGAAAAGTGAATCAGGTTTTTGTTATTGGGGATGAAAAGTTGAACGTTATTTTGCAATTGACTGCATAACTTTACGAAAGTAATTATTCCATTTTCTCAACATTTCGTAGCAAGCTGTTTTGATAGCAAAAAAGGTGTTTTACATTCATAGCGGAGCCTTTCTCGGTTTATACTTTTGGAGTCAATCTCTTCGCAATGTAGAAGTCGCTAACTTTGAGGTGATACTGAATCTGGCTGAGAACATTTCTTCTATCACTTCTGCTATCTCCTTGTTGACAGTTCTTTCCCGTTCAAGTAGAGCTCAAGGGTTTATTCTCTTCGCGTACGGTGGCTGTGAACCAGAGTGGGAAATAGACTTTCTTCACTGAGTGATCATACAGACTTCATGCAATTTCAGGGTTGTAGTATTGCTTAGAAAACCTCTCATATCTTGTGCCTACTTCGTACTTAAACACGGTATTTTTTCTGACACGAAGTGAGTCATTCTGTCCCTGGCATGCGGATAATCTCAAAAGATGAATATCCGTTCATTGGATGAAGTGAAAAAACCGTTGCAACGCAGGTATTACCTCGAAAGCCTCTACACTTTTCAATTCACGGTATTGCAGAAAACTAGTGAATTTTGAAACTGAAATGAACAAATATTATTTATGCATTTCAAATTCTATTGATAAACCTTTTTATATTTGACCGATTACTGATATATTGTGAACTCTGCTTTTGATACGCCAGTTGCGATAGATATAGTTGATAAGATAATTATTAGGATATAATTGATAATATAATTGTCGCACAAAGTTAAATTGTTAGAGAGACTTAAGAAATCAAACTATGAAAGTTGCTTCATTGGATTTTATAGATTGTTATGAAGACTAGTTTTTCAGATGCTATGACTGAAATTTTTCGAGTACCCATGAACAACATATTATATAATAAATTTATTGAGTGGTAAAATGTTACGCCCTCAAAAAGCTTTCCTGGATTTGTTTTATGTTTAAACGCAGACTTTGAGGTTCCATTGAATAATTTTACACTGTGGGCTGAAGTCCATAATTCACTGCTTGAAACTAACTTAAAGTCTCCTTTGAAAGGCATTATGACTTCTTTGTTGCTTGGCTCAACGTATTGCAGCATTCAAAGAAAAATATTAAGAAAACTCCTAGTTAAGAAGTCCTAAGACACAATTTCATCTCGATCAGAACTCTGTGTTGACCACACTTGATCTTCCCGTACATGTATAGTATCTACAACTGAACTATAAGTTATTTCACCCGCTAACTTTTTGTGTTGAAAACTCAAGCTGGAGTGATTTTACCTCAGTTACAAATGCCAACAGATTGCATGCATGTTACAGGGTCATTGGCGACCTCAAAACTGGGTGTGCGCGTCAATTTACATCAAAATAGTGCAAAAATAAATAATTATTTCATGTCAGTCGGAAAAGGCGTGGATGCATTATGCAAATAAGGAAAAGTGATGTTTGAAGCTTAAAGTACTATAAATGGTTGAGGTTAAAGGGATTCTTTTCCTATTGAAAGTTATCAATGAAAGGTAATGATAAGAGGCATGAAAAATTCCAATGATTTTAACAATTCTGACTGAAAATACTACGTTATACGCGTATTGCACCTAAGGAAAACTATTGCAAATGCAATGAGGTGAATAAGATTTATTGGTGACATTTAAGAAGGATTTATCATTTTTAAATTAATATAGTTAATTCCGATGTAGTGTAATCAGCTAGTTTCATTTGGTTTCTGTTTCTGCATTGAAACGATTTTCTAAAAGAAATGGTCAGTAGCCCAAGATTAAAGTTATTTTTGATTTTCATGGTCGTAGAGAAAAGAGATGGTTAGAATTTACGTGTCTGTTGGTCGAAGGGTAATACATTTTCCTAATCTTTATCTATGTGTGCAACTGGATAATAATTTTTTGACTACAAGAAATGAAATTACTTTGAATTACCTATGATATTTTCATTCGTCTTTTTCAACCATACGCTTAACAGAATTTTGATTTCTATACATCCACAAGTGCTACGCCCGACACAATAAATGATGACCAGCTGTGTACATATTGAAGAACTT
>VCRD01003983.1:0-20126 GCA_006783055.1 Trinorchestia longiramus
TATATATATATATATATATATATATGTATAAAACCAAATATATTGCATTGCGTTCTTTTATGTAACTATATTTATTATCTTTCCAACAGTATTTGACGTCATTTTTGATGGCCCGGGTATTATCACAAAATCTCTGCCGTCATTTCTGACGGCTGGGTACACTAGTATATACAGAACTTTCATTCTGTATCTTATCTACCGATAACACGGCCGTGTAGGAGAAGAAGGCTAGTAACAATAAAAAAATGTAAGATTTTATAGTAATCGATGGCCTTTGGTATCCACAATACAATGCTTGTAATATATACATATATGGCCGTTTTAGTTTTAGTTCAATAGTTTTTCTTCAATAATATAATAGGTAGGAAGTAATGGGACGGACACGCACGTATAGAGAGAGATGGAGATACCTTTTCTATTATATATACTAGATCCACACGTGAAAAATCACGGTTTTTACTACAATTTTCACTTTAATTTGCCAGTGGACGCGGGCTTTGCGAAAGTTTCCCCATTGATGGATGTGCCTTTGGTATCTACAATACAATGCTTACCTTACATGTATACCCAACGAAATTTCCTCTTACTAAATCCGTAAGAGCGTCTGTTATACAGGGTGGCACATAAGTAAGGTACCTTTTGAAAACTATTTTCAAGATAACGATTCCGAAAATAAAAACTCAATTTCCAAAATCTTTGGCCTTATACCAAGTGGTAGCCAGGTTACTGGTCATATTAATTTAAAGTATTTCTTTTCACATTATCAATTAAAAATTTCAACGCATCATGATGAATTTCAACAGAAAAAGGTCCAAAGAAAATTTCTATTTGTAAAAATAAACCGATTGTACATTCTAGATGCCATAATGCAAGTGAAAGGGAATTGAATTGCCACAGAAAATAATGCAATAGAATGATTTCTTGTTTTTCTTAAGCTTTATCCTCGTTGCTATCAAAGTTATCGATTAGAAGAGTTGGACACACGGACAGACGGACGGACGCGGCTCTTATTATAGTATAAATAAATAGACTAGTAGACTCACACGTGAAAATTCCCGTGTTTTGTAACTGAATTTTTTCGCTTGCTTTGTCAGTAGATATGAATTTTGAGAAGGAGTTTCAACATTAAAGAATATGTCTTTGGTATCCACAATACAATGCTTACAATATACCTATACCCTAACAAATTTTCTCTTATCTAAATCATTAAGAGCTTGACAGAGAGATGGACCAAGCAAGCAAGCAACAAACTTTATATTATTATTCAGTATGTCCCACAAAACCCGAACCCATTTAATTTCTAGCAAAATTATCCCTCAAGATTAATCTATAGGAAAGAGCACACAATAAGTCGAACGATGGTATTACTGATACGGGAAAATGAATACTCTGTTCGGGTTTTTGTGCGACACACTGTATAGTGGATATTTCTTCTGAGCCTAATTATTAGAAAATATTTGGAAAAGCTATGCGTTGGAAGTAAGCGTCCTGAATAAATAAATAGCACTTTATATTGAATTTTTAGCAATGGCTTATGGATTTCATAGTGAGAAGCTAAATTGGATGCAGAATTTTTTGTCATTTTTCTTATTATTTTTATTTACAGTCAATTCTTTAAACGGGTTGAAGACAAAATAAGATTTTTTTATTGTTTACAGGAAATTCTTTATTTATTTTTAGTGCACATTGTTAGCTACGACCTCAATTTGAAGTCTGCAAGGCTGCCTTCTGCCTCCGACATGCTAGCCGCAGGCGGGAGTCACCGTGCACTTGACGAAGCTGTCAATGCAAATTCCGGCGACGGAAATTGCGACTCATCCGTCAAATCTGAGGCAATGAAGAGCAGAAACTAGCGCCAGCAGCAGACACGTTGCCTCCCGGTGGTTGCAAACTTGGAGGCTTGTCACTTCGAGACTCACTTTAAATAGAGACCTAATGAAGATTGTTTCTTGCTGAAAAAGTCAGAGCCTCAGCTACGGAGGCTGGTTTGTGGTTTTGGCTCTTTGTACTTCTCAAATTGTTGCATTACGTTGAATGAGAGTCTGACGAAAGATTTGTCAGTGAACTATTCTTATTGAAAATGTTGGGCTCTTTGTTTTATTTAGCATGATTCAACTCATCAAAGTTGGCAAGAGACCGTAAATTTGAGTTACGAGTTAGAATAACTAGTTAGAACACAGGTTTTATAGAGGCATATGAAATTCTCTAACCTTATCCCGTAGCAGCTTCTCTTCAAAAGATAATTCAACGATGAGTTGACATACAAGTAAGGAAACGATCTCTTCTATTTCTTACAAGTACACTATGTCAAACAGAGGTTGGAGATGTGGAGTAGATTTCAAACATGAAGCGAGCTTAATTTTTTTCCATCTTCTGATCCAACCAGTTAATGCTCTTTTTTTACAAAATACTCCTTACTTGGTATCTGAGCTTGTACTTGAAGTTCACTTTCTGTCACTAATTCGGAGAAGCAATTCATTCCTACAACTTGAGCTTGAGCGGTTATGGCCGAGCGAGCGTACAGCTGTTCATCGAATTTTAATCTATGCCTCAAGTTGACAGCTATTAAGGTTAAGAATTTACTACCTGTTTATATTACAAACTGCATGCTGCTGGTGTACAACTTACATGTAAACACGTAACGTGGGATACTGGTAGCCAAAAATAAGAGAAAACGGGGTTATGATGCAGTGAATCATATTCTTTTGCTTGGAGACCCAACTCTAGTTTCTACGTTGTCTCGAAGTACGAAGATAATCAAACTCTAACTTTGTTTCTATTTTGATGCCATTACTGTAAACCTATTATCTCCAAATTAGAGTTCACGTTGAAAGGTGTCCACTACCTGAAAGTTTGAAAATCGGCTTCTTCACACCTAACAAACAATTGGATAATACGATTTGAGGGTCAAATGTCGACCCTCAATGTGTAGATGCTCATCTTAGGATCGACAATTTTGTCATAATGACAAAATCTAAAACAATAGCACGTGGGATATTCGCCCTGTAAGCATATGCGACAAAATAAGAATTTTATTGGAGTTGAACATAGAGAACGGATTATTACAGCATCGTAAATTTCCTATAAAGTAAAAACAAAAATATATGCGCATACGAGTATTCATTAACTTTCACTCAGGCATGCAGGAATAAAAAGAAATTTTTACTTTTCAATTCACATGACTTTTTTTCTAGTAAAAAAAAGCACAAAACCATAACTCCCGCCTCGGACGTGATTTCCTCCACAGACGAGGTCTGCAACACGATGAGAGGCGACAGACGACCGATTCCAGTAAACCTAACCACAATCCATCAATGGTGCTGTCGTGAATATGGCCTTCAGAAAAAATGTTAGTTTGGTCGTACATTCGTTGACCAAAAGTCGCGTTACTCCTAAGAATTGTAGCAGCCATTTGGGTGAACGGCATCATCTCTTGCAGAAAAACATGTACGCCATGGGATGGCTTTGGTGACTTATATACATATTGTAGAGTAAGTATTCTAACGTTACATAAAAATTAGGCCCAATT
The DNA here is from genome assembly GCA_006783055.1 of Trinorchestia longiramus. Lineage (NCBI taxonomy): Eukaryota > Metazoa > Arthropoda > Malacostraca > Amphipoda > Talitridae > Trinorchestia > Trinorchestia longiramus. The sequence goes on from VCRD01003983.1 coordinate 3,530, forward strand.
AAATTAATTTTCTAAAAATTGTACATGTGGGCACTTTGTTAGAAAAAATGCAAAATGCAACTGAAAATAACAGCAAATTTTATTTAGATATTGTTATGTTCTTCTCGTACTCGCTGCTAGAAAACTGTTACACAATTCAAAGTTACTTTAAAAATTCAAAATTACTGCAAAACCCTGCTTCGATTTTCAATTGGATGCTCGAACTAGATGCATAATTATATACTTACCCATTTATTTAGGACTGGACCTAATTCAAACTTGTAAGCCCAAAGCTTTGCTTAACATGTGGCTTATGGTTGTTCAAAATTGCAGTTTAAATAATATACTTTGTAGAAGACTTATATACTAATACATTGTCAACGTGTTAAATCACTAGCTGTGAACGTCAGTAACCAGCGGTAGCTAACGATTATAGGTTATTTTATAGTGTTAAGAGAGGGATGTTCGTCATAGTTGATATCATATGAGTGATAAATTCTTATACTCTACAACCTATGCAAACTGGCGACTCTGAATCCGTCGTTTGCGTGATAATAACTATACGACGGAAATTTGGAGCTAAACAAATCAAAATAATGAAGATCCAACTGGTTTATTTTTCTATACTGAATACTGTGCAGACTGAAAATTCGCCCTCGGGAACTCCGGCAGCGAACGCAGCGATCATTTTTTCTAAGGAATTTCAACATTCGATAATTTGTTATACACAAACGTAGCATAATGTCTACAGTGTAGCCAAGCCTTTATATGCACTGGGGCTCCTCTTAAAATCGAAAGTATGGAGCTGTGCCTATATTTTTGAAGAAACACCTGCACAAATTTTATATTTTCCGAGTTTTAAATGTTTCCAATTTTCTTCGCTCCTATAGGAACTGCAATCTTTCGCCTTGTATTCCGTCATGAGAGACTTTCAGTTTTCAAGACATAATAAAGAGCAAATAATCAGTGTACAGAGGAACTGACGAAAAGCGAATGTGTAGTTCATGTAATATAACAACTTTTGTCGAATATACATTTCAAACAACTTATGTTTTACAACTTTTCCGCTCATGGTAATTTATTACATTTTTCATGCTAGCCGTTTTTTCCTGCTTAACGAAGGGGGAAAAACCAATCGCTTTAAGGTATCAATAACATCAGTTACTTAGATTTGCTTTAATAATAAATTATAATCAGGTACAGAGCGAGAAGGACATAAATCCTACTTCAGTTCCCGAAGCACACAATTTCAAGCCTCATAATGTTTGCAAAAGCCCCATATGAGCCTAAAGCTTCTCTCCAGTATAGTCTACAGCATGGAAAGATGTGCATGTACATAAGATTGTGCACAATTATTAAATTCAACGCACATGGTCTGCATCATCTCTTCCGATGCTGCTGAATCTGTGCAGGATGCAGCTGCGTGTTTGCTGGCCACTCAAGTTCTTCTTCTTGGCATTTTTTGCAGCAAAGCGCCGAGTGATGTCTAGTTTTTACCCTCTTTGCAGATTCACGAGCTTTTAATGAGAGAGTTCGGTGAAGCCCCTCGCCGGGCTGATGAAAGATGATGAGAACTTGCCGTGGATTTAAGTCTAGCCGTGAGAGTCGTAAATAAAGTACCGTTCAACAGTTATCCGCCCTTTTACCATGAACAATACGCTTAACTTCTGGTACTGTAGAAGGATGTAAAGATTGTCATTAGAAGTGAATGTTGATCGTGACTTGCATTGAGTAATCTAAAATATAATTCGAGAGCTAAAACAATTTGCCTCACTAAAGCATGCTGAATAAAGTTTTCAGAACCCTTACCCTATGTGTCAATAGCTTTATAGTCAGTAGTTTTAATAAACCATGTATACAATGTAGTAATAGAATTTTTATTAATAGTAGTTTAGCCCCCGTATTCGCTCAAAAAGTTTTGCATCTTAAAGAGGGGAAAAATAAAGAATGAAGTAAACAAAGAGAGCATCGAAGACACTCGTGCAAGAAGTCTATTGCGCTAAATGTCGTCCTCTCCGGTGAAAGAGAAAAAAATGGAAAATAAATCATAAAGCCAACTCAACTACAAGGAGCGGCAATATAACTTCCTTTTTTCAGAGGAAGTTCCTTTGAAAAAAAAGAAGTTATGTTGCTGTAACCTGTACAAAACTAAACCAATAGCGTCCAGTAACAAGTCTTGCTGACTCTGCAACGAGTAGCTGGACACTGAGAGCTCCTTTCCTCAAAGTATACTGACGAGGATAGGCACTATGAATACATCCCCTCCAGGGGAGGTGAAGATCAGGAATCTTATGACATTCCGAGGGGAACTGAGTCCCAAAGATAAGCTGATAAGCAGTCACTTCTAGCGCACCCTTCTGGCTAGTATATGTAGCATATGTACGATGCATTTTTTCTTTCAGTAGGGGTGTCCATACTAATCAGAGTAAAATTTAAATTCCAGCTTAGTGGTTAGATAAGAGCTTAAAGAGGGAAAAAATTGTTCAAATATGCTTGAACAATTGTTATTGAACTTCGAAGCCCCATTTGAGTTTCTTTATAAATTTAAACTGAGTCTGCAAACCTCTTTGAAATACATGGAATTATATTGGAAACATGAGTTTATGCTAGTCATGTTTTGTTTTTTCATCCTATCAAATGATGAATAATTATTCAATCACAATGACAGAAGCACAGACAACTGATCACGTCCTAACCTATCAATTGTTGATTTAAGGAGTCGTGCCACTTGGGACCAAATAGTACAACTTGGTATGAAATTTGTAAAAACATCCATTCAATATTAAGAACGAGCCACTAGGCTTTATGCAACACAGAAATTTTTGCCTTATGTAAACTGAATGCTAAAAAACAGCAAGACCGGTCGAGTTGTGGGACGCTGTAACAGCGGCAGTGTCACAGTACAAAGAATTCTCTATTCTGTTTTTTATGTGTCGCATCCTGCTGCAGAACCCAATTGATGCTCAGCGTCGCTCAGTCACTTGTGACGCCGAGCACCAGCATCAACGTAACCTGACGCTTCTGATCTCCCTGGTGAAGTTTCGACATGGAACTGACTGGGCTTTCAAAACAAAATTGATTAGCAAAATTAACGTACGTGCCACACTGCTCTGGCAAGTAAAACTCGTAGTGTAAACTCTATTTAGAAAGAATGCCGTTTTTCGATCATAAATATGAACTTTGTAATATGTTATAGTCATGGTATTATTTTTGTCTTACGCGTTGCCTTGTTTCAAAGTTTTACCAGTAAAATGTGTTTGTAATATGTGACTTTTTTGTACGAGTATATGTAGTAGAGGATACAACGCACGTGCGGAAAAATTTTAAATTTATTTAATTTCACTCTCTGAGTGATGAAGAGTAGAAGAAATTTCGGTAAAAATCGATATTTAAAAATTTGTCCCATACAAATCGAAAATTTTGAAAGCATTCTTATTTTGGCTATCACAGAAACCATCTGAGATGTGTTATCACACGTTATTTATAGAATAAGAGGAGAAGCAAAGAAAAGACGTATTTGGTAAGTGTGACTGGTATGCTCTGCCAGCTTGTAAAGAGCACGGAGAGCTGAACCCTCAAACTGCGTTTCTCAATTCCTGTAAGAAAATGTACGTACGAAGTAAGGTTACCTACACAGAGATGATAAACGCACAGTGTTAATTTCATTCAGAGGACGATCTACCTTTGTGCTTGCCTTCTCCTCGTTTATGAGTTATTGCGTTCAAGGTGTGTGTATCGCGCCGATTGCGTACATTTCTCGAATGCGAAAGGCTTCCTCCAAGGTTCTCCTTTATATTCTAGAACAGGACAGTGTGGCAAAGATTATCCCCATGCTCAATTTATTCCTACAAGTATGTTTAAAATTCTGAAATCAGATCCGACATCATCGAATATAAACCGATAATAATCATTATAAAAACTTTCAGAGACAAACAAAATACTGGCAGTGATCGCCTTCTAAAAGCAGTAGCCAAATTTTTTTGTAGGGAATTTATACGTTAAACAATAAAAATATAAATCGAAAGAAAAAATAGATTACATGTATAAAACAAGCTCTGAAGTAGTAGTTGTATACTGTTAAAGGAAATTATCTCGTTGAATTATAACTTCAACCTCAAGAATTGTAATTTCACCCTTCCTCTGTACTTTTCCGAGCCTTCTTATCTCAGCCACTTTACCAAGCCCCTTACGTTCATACTGATCAATTTTAATGTTTTAGGTTTTAAATATTCGTGAAATTGTGGTGCCACAGCGGGTGTGGGAACTCACTCAACTACTGTGTCATTGTGTAACCATTGATTTTGCTGGCCAACATTGTATAGACTCGCATACATCATTATACTCACGAGAGCCTTCGTCTGTCACAGAGGCTTCTAAAGCATAGCATTCATCTCCACTATACCCCTGGCGCATTTAGCTCACTGTTTCTCCAAGAGTATCACATACTGGACTACAAAATATTTACCATAAAACGTTTTTATGTACGGTATGAGGTACAGCATATGCTTGATGCACATAGCACGTGCTGTTCGGCACACAAGAACAAACACATGCCTGATGCGTTGAAAAATAAAGGTTACAACCTATAGCAATCATTTTTAGTCATCAGTTTAGTTTAAGCTTTCTTAACTCACTGTTCCCAGCAAAGCTCAGCAGCAACTATAGAAGTCTTCACTTGTTAAGGAATAATATTACTGTAATATGCATGCACGTTTAATTTATGTTATCCACAAAATAGCATCTAAAGCGTGAGAAATTAGATAGTTTTCTGGATTCAAAATTTTGGGGGTTTCATTTTCCTGTTCGATCGCCAACCCCAAACTACTGGGAAAAAAAGAAAGGATGTTGGGTGACCTCGCGAGGAAGCTCAAGCCTCCCCACAAGGATGCGTGAGGATCTCTTGGGAGTCTGTTCCTCTCGCTGCCTCCGTTTAAGCCCCAAGCAAATACGCACAAGAAGTTTACAGTGTTCTCGCTCTCCACTTCTAGTCAGAATCGCAGCTTCCTTGTTGCTGAAGTTTCGAAACCGAAACAATTAGAGTCACTCGTTCAAAATTGGGTCTGGTTTTTAGTGGGTCGGTTAATCGATCGTCTCGAGTGAGGACGTTAAGGCGTTAACGATCACTGCCCTCACAAGCGTCGTGAGCCTACCACGATTGCTGTGGGGTGGTTACTTTGACGTCTATGTTCAGTTACACACAGGTGCTATCAGTTGTCATTGCAGGGGGGGTGGCATAAGAGCCCACCTACTGGGGTAAATGTGTCTGTCACAGTATTTGTCACTAATTTTGTTCAACTCATAATTTCAGAGCAGATGATTTTACAGCAGCCTCGTTATGGATTAGTTCCGAGAGCGTCTACAGTGAATGTGGATTATGGACTGAAGAGATTGGTGTAGAGTGGTTGAGTGGAGTGGTGGTACTTTACCTCAACCGTCTAGATTGGATGACAGGTATGGATTGTCATTGTTTGACAGTGTGTTTAGCTGTCTCATTTCTCTCTCGCTTCATTAGTACGAGCGTCTAATATGCTGTATGAGCGAAAGGAAAAATGCATTACCGTTATTTGCTGCGTCATTTAACTTTTTTGGAAGCTGAAGTTATTTATGACAGTAAGTTAGCGTATATCTTATCATCGTTCATAAGATACACGAATGCCATTGTTTAGCATGACTGGAGGAGGGAATAATTCTTCACATCTCTGGAAGATGTCGCTGAAGGTTCCAGGATGACACCGCTACGCAGAAAGAACTAGGACGCACTTCTGGATTGATTTACAGTGACTACAAAAAACATTCAGACTGTTCCTTTCTTCCAGCTTGCAAAGTGAAGTATCAATTTCAACACAGTGGGAACTGTGCATCTAGCAATTGTGATTTTAGTACCTCAATTGAACTTGTCATGGTTTCTAAAACAACTTTTTTTATGTTAAAAAAATGTAAATCGGATTCACTACTGGAAATCTGAGAAAAAAGAACACAATTGATTCAATTGTAAACATTAAAAAATCAATTACTTCTATCAGGAACAGTTTTTAAAAGAAGTAAAAGCCGAAGATTTTTGTTTCAACGTTTAATACTAAAGATGATATAAAATACCAAGTGAAGAAGTTGCTACTCAGCCGTGGTTGCACTCACATCAAAGTAAATTGAACTTTTGATGAGCCGCTCATGACGTTTTCCTGCGAGTCTTAATCAACTGGAAGCTTTTTTCTCTTTCTCACGAAGCCAGTAAATTCAGCGAAGGTCCGCTCCTACTCCCAAAATCCAAGGATCTCTCTGGCTGTCGATTTAGGGAGGCGCAAATCCGCGCGGGATTTGCGGATCGGAGCAGATCAAAAGCCTCTCCGACTTTTCTGTTCAGCAGCGGTGACCTCTTGCAGAAGTCTGACTATTGTATTCTGCCACGCGAGTTTCTCAAAAGTACCTCGACATCTTTGGTCCGTGATACGACTGCTTTTATGGAAGGCTGTGGTTGCCGCCATTTTTGTGGAGCTTGTCACATGTGACAGACCCTGTGTTCACTGTGGTTGATGTCATTTTGGGGGTGATGGTGCTTGTCACATATGACAGTCCCTGTACTTACTGTCTGTTATTATGAGACCGCAGGTAAAGCTTCTTCTGCGAGAGCTTGATATTCAATTTTCAGGTCCGTGTTAAAATGTTTCATGGTGTGATTATCTCCTGTTAAGGTAGATTTGATCAGCAAATTATAGTTATGCATAGGTTAGTTATCGCACAGGCAAAAAGTAACAATCACTGGGGTTTAATTATTAATTAAAAACATAAGAAATGTTCTGAATTTAATAATTCAGCCACAAATCTCACACCATCTATTTACACGGAGCACACAGAGATTTTTATTTTTGGATAAGTGAGGTTGGTACTTCTGAATTTTTTTTTATCCAGTTAGAAAACCAGACTTCTCAGTTTTCTCACATCCGGGACGTGGCTGTCGTATTACGATTTACGTGTTGAACCTCTGCGCTTGTACGACCTTGGTGCTCGTACAAAATTGAGGCTGAGAATCAATTATCGAAGCAATGCAAGCTACTCAGCGCAGGCTTCGTTGACCACAGGGTCATCAAATCGCTCACCCGACAGAAGAATAGAACTCCGTCAGCTGAGTGGACATCTCGAGCTGCATGTTGCCATCTTTGTTTGCCCTGTCATTGACATTGCCATTACAGATGTCATTGTTGCCATTGTTGTCCATCACCGGAAGTACACAAATATCCAGTAGTATCCTGAACTGCTTTTAAATTTTAAATATTGTGAAATAAAAAGGCGGTATTCCCCATTTACTATTACCATGAAACTTGCAAGAGTGCGTTGGAGGGATGGAGGTGTAGGATACAGGTTTACTCGGTTATAAAGACGAAAGACGGGAGACGTAGCGAAGTTTTGAACAAGCAGCTTACGGCCCACAACTTTCACGCGTACCAACACAATTAAATGTCCGAGATTGGTGAGAAGTAGTTGACTTAGCCCTCCATAGCTTGAATTTGCGTGTATGTCTTCTTTTGTTACTTTACAAAATTGTTGTGAAATGTACGCAAATTTAAAAAAAAATTAACTTGCTTTTGATCAACCAGATATCCGAAAATAATGGTAACACCCACACTAAATTTACAGAATAATTCGAACATAGACGAAGCTGTTAAACAATTGACGTAAACAATTTATGCGCGATTGGTTGCAAGATGACGGTACTTCTAAGTTAAAAAATTTCTTAAAGGCGTATTATTAGTCGAGAAATCACTGCAAAATTAAACTCATGTACACTGAAATTAGCGTGTAAGTCACAACAGTAACTAAATGTTATTTACTTCTGTATATCGGAAAGAAGATTTATTTTATATTTTTGTCTCCCTCATATACAATTATTGCGTGAATGAGAGTGCGTGATTACTACTACGTCATTCACGTTAACATTATTTGCCCATAATCTTACTCATTTTGATCTCAGCAAATACCCGTTTCCGTATGAATTAAATCGGTGTACTTAATATTAATCTCATATTTCGCTGCAGATTAGTTACTGTTCAGATACCACAACGCCAGCTCTGGTAACATCTGTGTTCTCGTGAGTGTTCGATTGTTTGATTACTCGTGATTAGTTGAGGACAGCATGTGTTCCGGCAGGCTGTCAGCATGTGTTCTGGCAGGCTGTCAGCATGTGTTCTGGCAGGCTGTCAGCATGTGTTCTGGCAGGCTGTCAGCATGTGTCCTGGAAGGCTGTCGTGATAAGAATTCGTCACTTTCTGCAGAACAGAATCTCGGTGCTGGTTTTCTTCTTCATCAGCTAGTTTTTAAAACACTTTTAATTTCCACTTCTTTCTTAGGCGCTTGTGTTGTAAAACATTTTTTACATGCATTGGTGATGAACATAATTTTAATGCTTTTAGAGTGTGCTCAAGTTTTCAATGTTATCAGGCAATGATATAAAGACTTTTCACATCAAAATATTTATACAATACTGAAATTACATTTAATTGCATTCAGATTTCTTTTCGTAGACTTTAGTTGTACTTTTTTACCTATTATTTTTTTGTATCATCAGGATTAATCCTTCATTAATTGTTATAGTATAGCAAACCTAAGCTGTTCATATTTTTTACTCATCTAAAATATTTTATATATTAAAATCAACTGGGGTTTTATTAGTCATCCTCTCTTTTATTTCTTCAAAGCTGCAAAACAGTGTTTTTTCTCAGGGTATTCAGATTTTACTGAAACATTCTGAACATGAGTACCTATACGAATTGAGTGAGTCATGAAAGACAATTGTATTATAGGTTATCTATTAGAGGTCTGTGCTCTTCAATGCATGTTAGATTAAATTCTTTTCAGCACTGAGTTAAATCAACAAATTGAAATTGAGTTTGTCAAATGAATTTAGGTAATTCCTAAACAAAATTTTAGAGCACGTTTTGTCATCGGCGTTGCTGGGGGCTTGTCCATTTGGGAGGACGTCTCCGACGTTGTTGAACGTCACATTTTACTGCTAAGTTGTCTTATTGCTGTCACTCTGCAAAGGGAACCGGAGGCAGCACTGTCAAAAGTCCTAATGACGATCTGATGAAGTAGAGATAAAACTTTGCCCTTGAAGTTAGCGTTAACTTTGGCCCGTCAGAGGTCCGGAACTTGTTCAAAGAAGAGATTTAGGATAGGCAGCACGGAGTGTTGTTTTCGAGAGTAGCCCTCGCTGTTTAACTGGCCAGAGGCAGCATATGGTCATCATCTACATTATTACTTAAGTGTTACTTGACCGCAAGTTTTACACTGCATTTTGTTCAGCTTAAATAAGCAAAGCTACCTCAGTAAAGCACATCAATTTTCAATCAGTATGCCTTAGTAAACCCATTTATCAATATGATTAATGTTATTAAGCATTAACAAGATATTTACAAGATATTATTGTTTGTGAAAGAATTGTTTAGTAAGTCATTCATGTTCAGAACTGAAATGTTAAGTGCTGTAGGAACTCTTAAAATTGATGTTGCATTTCAACTTAACTGAATCTGAAATCTATGTTCGCAATGTGCCAAAATTCCTGGATGCTGTGAAAATACATTATTTTGGTACCTAAAGGGATAAAATGCAATTTTTGGTCGGAGTGCAGCGTATCCAAATTTTACTTTTTAAAATAGCTGTACAAGCGCCTCACCCTCGTCAATTAGAATAAATGTTAGTCTGGTGCTTCGATTATTATTATTATTATATTCCTGGTTGAACCACCGCAGGCTGGTGCTTCTAATAAATAAATTAATATATGTTCCCACAAGGAAGCTTTATGTAGAAACTTAAACATTGAGTAGATGTCTGGTACTCGACTTATTATGATGTATAAGGTTTGCATGAGAACGAGATATTTCAGATGATTTTGTGTTGTACGGAAGTGCGGAGGTAGAAATTAAAGATCGAAGATTAAACGAAAGAGATGAGATATATTACATTGGCACAATTTACTACGGTCTCACAGAGTAAGATCTATGTCCCTAACTCCGAGGCAGTATATGATTGAGATAAATGCGCATGAATGAAATGCCAGTGCTTGAGTGAAGTGCGTGTACGTAACTGAATTGACTTAGAAAAACATTGACTTAAGATTGACGTGCATGATTGATGCCCTTACTTTAGAAGGCATGGGACTTAGGTATCAACCCAAGAATGGGCCAAACGGCTCGTTTCTATTGTCTTATTCTATTCTATTCTATTCTATTCTATTCTATTCTATTCTATTCTATTCTAAGAAATGAATGGATATGGAAAGAGATAAGTGACCTGAAACATTGCAAAATAGAATAAATTGTAGGGATTGAAGTAATTTAAACTTTTAGAAAGAATAAATGAGGAACTTCAGCCCTAAAATATCGTCAAACATGTAATGAAAAGAGGTTGCTGTAGAGATAGACTGATATTTGGATGAATTGAGAGAAGACACTGATATGTAGGTAGGATTTTTACACGAATATATATAAACTCTAGACAGAATTAAAGGGAGAATACTTATTACCCAGTACTAGATCTTTGACACAACCCTGAAAGATTCAATCTTTCTTGCATCTGGCTTTATTTTAGGGGAGGAAAGGAAACGCAGACCCAAGCTGTGACAGGGATATCGCAGTTGGAGATAAGGGCTACACTACAGTGGACATCGTGTGTAGTTTTCCCTTATGCAGGCTTACTCGTAACTAAAAACCTATTGTGGACCAGTCAAATCTTCCATAACAGTTACTCGCTTTGTACTAGCAACCATTGAGTTACGTTTAGTTTTGGAACACTCAAACTACGAAAAATAAGGAAAGACGTGTTAGGGTCACGAAAGTATAATACAAGCATAGAAATTTACATTACAGTCGAAAAATGTTTAAGTGAGAAATGATGGTATTAACTTTTGATGATGATTAGGAAGCATAAAACAAAAATGTGTCAATGTGGTACGTTCTACAGAAAGATATAATCTTTTAGAAAATTGAACCACAACGGAAGGAATAAAATGAATATTTCACTCATTAATTACTTTCTTATTACTAATAAATATCAAATAACACTTAAACTACGAACTGGGCAAAAACCAAAACGAACTTAAATTCGCATCCTTGATATCAAAAAGTACATGAAAGTCAAACTGCCATTTTTATTTGCTTAATAATAACTTCGATAGGTGACAGAATTTTTATTGAAATTTAATGGGTTTCGTAGCGCTCGCAAAAAAATCGTCGCTCGTTTCAGTGCTAAATTTCCAAATTTACGCATTTTAAAAAAACTATGAACATGAATACTGCCGCTGAAATATTTTCACGGAAGCAAATTTTCACAAGATGGAAAAAAGTTCATCATTGACTTTTCTCCAGTAAAGCGTCACTTTTTGGAATAAAAGTTTATTCACAATTAGAGCTTCTTAAATTTGCAAAAACGGCTCACGATGAAGGAACATTCAATAGTGAAGACTGACGATGAATACGAGAAAATTCAGATGATTGAAATCTTTTCTAACGGCAACAACTGTCTGAAGAGCGCAAGTTACGCGTATTATGTTTCGATGAGCTGTTTGAAGAACTCCCAGGAAATATTGTTACCTTCTTCAGACGTTGATGTAATTAAATTTTACAGAAACTGTTGAAGGATTTTCATTTTGAGGACCCAATCCATGATCTAGCATTTTACTGCTTCTTAAAATCGGTTCCCTGAGTTTGTGCACTCAAATTGTTTAACTGTGACGCCTCAGGTTTTAAACAACAACGAATGTGAGCTTGTCACTGCAAAAGTTGTCCCTGACTAGTGTACTGTCGTATCTCCCTATCTTATTCTCTGTGCCCTTGTATGTGCTCTCGATACCGGCCGATCCTCTACACCAGTGGTTTCAAAAACGTAAAGGCTCATTCTACTGCAGAACCTCTCGTCAAACCAGAGGCAAAGATTTCGGTCGAGCAGGCGGTTGAAGAGTAGGCGGCGGTAAAGTTGGAAAGTGTGTCTCTTTCTAACAACACCGTACAGCATCGTGTTGAGTAAATGTCGGGCAATATTGCTGATCAAGTGATTGTGGGAGTGTGAGCCTCAAAGTTCGGGTTCGCCATTCAACTCGATGAGTTGATGGATGTCACGGACAGTTCTCGACTTCTTGTCTACCTCCGCCTCACGTAGAACAATGTAGTAAAGACTGGGCTACTGGTAATTCAGCTTTTCAATACAAAGAAAGGCATTGATGTTATCAACAATATGGACAATTTTTTCAAGCAACATGAAACTTGATTGGAAAAATTGGTTGGTCGGATGTACGACCCCTGAAATCAGGGTTTCCGGCCCATGTGAAAACTGGGTCACCAAATGCCACATTTGTCAACTGTTGCACACACAGATTTGCTCTTTGCGCTAAGGAGCTCCCTCTAAAGTTGTTGTCATCCTTAAACAAAGTAATAAAAATCGTGAATTTTATCAAAACATAAACCCGGATAGTATGCTGTTTTATCTGCTGTGTGAAGATTTTGGATCAGATCTCACTTGTCTCCTGTACCACAGAGAGGTTCACTGGCTACCCTGAGGAAACACGAACATTCTTTGAACTGAGGGATGAAGTTTCCGTTTTCTTTAGGGAAAAGAACATACTTTTCAAAAAGATCTGGAGGACGAGGGGTTCATTTCAAGGCTGGTCTGCCTATCGGATATTTTTGGGGCTCTCAACCAAGTAAACCTGTCGTTTCAAGAGTTCAACTGCACTGTCTGAAACTTTACAGCGAAGCTGTGAGCGTTTGTCAGGAAGTTAACCACTAGATGAAGAAAGTGCACAGCGAATATGGTTAAGAAATGCTCGAACTCCTGACTACCCTTGAGATTAAGCCCAATAATGAATTGTCCCTGTAAGTCGTCCATCCCCTCTCACTGTTCAAGACTGAATTGAAGCTTTACTTTCTGGACGCTACATGTTGTGCCTACATCACTAATCCATTTTCCGTTGATCCAATCAATCTGCCTGTGGTGGGACTGGAGATCGAGAGGCACTCATACATGTAGATATTCAGTCTGATGAGACAACAGAAGTGAAGCCCAGTGAATGCTCTCCTATGAACTTCTGGGTGACCATGGCCTCCTGCTACTGATTTTTTCATATGAGTAGGAGCGCAAGCAGGGGCTCTCAGCTTTGATGAACAAGTCAAAGGGCAGGAATCGTCTTGCTGTACTTAGGCTTGATTTTCGGTGTGCTGTAATTCTGATTTTCAATGGTACTGGAAATTCAAGTGGTGCTCAATCAGAAATAGTTTGGGAGCCACTTCTCTATACTCTTAAAGATCACTGACTACAGTACTTCATACTGGCTAATTATTCTAAGCTGAGCATATGCTGGGTGTTAATGGGACTTCGGTATTGAACCAAGAATGGGCCAAACGGCTCGTTCCTATTGCCTTATTCTATTCTAATATTTTGCTTTTCGACAGTTTTTGTTTTCGCTCGCAGAACAAAAATGGTTTAAAAAATGTGAAAAAAAGGAATTTTTTCAGACTATTTTTTCTCCTACTTTCTCTGTATTGCTACTCTTTTTAAAACTTGTTGAAAAGAGTTTCGTTTATCTCAAATGTTTTTCGCTGAATTTTCCTGAAGGTAGCGGTTCACTTCAGCATAAGTTTTACCGTCATAACTCTAAAGTGCAATGAGGTGTTTCTGAAGCCCTGCTTTTGTGGTTAAGTCATTTTTGGTTTCAGTAGTCAAGAGTTTCAAGGCTAGAAGTGCGATAACCTATCTTTTTCGATGCCAATTGAAGAGCATAATCTATCCTGATTTTTTATTTGTCTGGTTTCACTCTGAACCCTTTCAAAACAGGAGACTTTTTTTTCCTTTTCGGGCTAAAATGCACTTTCGATCCTTAATCATTCAAGAACTTTCTCCGAAAAAAATGACACCTCATGCTCTGCCATTCCCTCACCTCCAAGGCGCTGAAATATTCAGTCCAACAGGAGCAACTCTGGAGTCCTGGCAGCTGGTGCGACTTGATTGCTAATTCGCACCACCTGATGAGTTCAGAAAAAGATGGTGGCTTCAAGAACCTCTCAGAAATAATTTTCAAAAGTTGTCACCCGCAAATGCCCTATTAGAGTTTCAAAACTTTCCTTCAGTTTGAGTTCGAAAACTGACTGCTTTTTACCGACACGATGTCGCAAAAAGGGCTACCTGTTCTTAGTTTTGCTAAAAATGCGCAGACGTACGTACATGTGCAAATGTGTTGTACATGTGCAAATGTGTTGTACATGTGCAAATGTGTTGTGCATGTGCAAATGTGTTGTATATGGTGTGTTAGTACAAATGCGTATTTCTACATAAGGCCAGTTCTATTCATCCAATTGCTATTGTTCATTGCTAACAGTTACAAAATGTTAGATCATTTCAATGCACTTTTTCAGATATTCAGTTTTTAATTGAAGGTATATTCAAAACATAACACGAATTATGCACCTTCTTTTACAAAATCCCATGCAGTTTGTAAAAGTGTTCAACATTTCCAATTTGACTGTCTAAAATTCAAACAATTTTAGAATAGCAGAAATCGTTCGCTTTAACTGCTAAGGCAGCTATTGCTTTCATTTTACCAGTTGTTACACCACCTATCGAGCGACACAGCCCGCTCCCCAAACATTAACGTGATTTATCTCATTAAAAATTACATTCAGCTCGTACGCTGAATATAGACTTGACTAAATCTAATACGGAAAATGCCTGAAAATGCCATAATTCTGGATAGCAGCTTGACTTCAAAGGAAATTCGGCATTAATTTCAATAGATTTATACGTCGAAAACTTCTCTGCTTTTGAAAAGAAGATGCTCTCGAAGAAGGAAAGTTTCGAACGTGTTGAGGTAAAAGGCCGCTCAATTTAAGTGATTTAAAGGCATAAATTATTCACAACTGAACCTTTGTGATCTGCGACGCACACTTGTCATGCTATAGCCTACCTCTCTGCCTTCTCTCGGGCAGTGTGATATGGGCCGAGGGACGTGACTTGAAGAGTGTTTGAGGAAACTATTTTTTACGATTGAAAATCCTCGATGCATATTAATACACGAGTGATACACGCATAATAGTCTTAGAAAGGCCGTCAAAATTCAGTGATGAAGGCTTCTTCTGCCCACAATGATGACCAAGTGGTTATGGATGTTTATATATATATATATATATATATATATATATATATATATATATATATATATATATATATATATTAACGAGTACTCAGAGTTACATCATTGGGTTTGACTGTGCATCAGCCATTACACAAACTACTGTTGCAGCCCAGAATTTTTGACAAATGTAAACGCCCTGAAATTCAAATTAAATACATTTTTGCCAAAGCTTCAGATAGATATAAAAAGTAAGTGAACATAATTCTGTCAGGCAGTTTCTTGCCTATTTTTCCTTCTGTAGGGAAACAAGTTGCGGTTGCAAGTGAACCTGTTAACGGTCACCGCTTTTTCGAAAATAATGATATTATTTTCATGTTACAATTTTAATATGACAGTAATAACAACGCTAATTGAACTAATAAACATTATAACATCATATGATGTTAACGTCGCTTTGGTATCGACGCGCATCTACATCATAGGGTGTAAGTTGCCGGTAGAATGCAACTCGTACAAACATCATATGATGTAAATAACGCTTAACAGGTTAAGAACTTTAGTGGGGCGTTCCGTCCGTCATGTCAACATGCTGCTAGTTTGGTAAGTTTTAATATTCCTGTTATTCATCACTATGACTTTCAGAATATTTATTCTAGCTTTGAGAATAAATTACTTAAATAATAGTCTGACTACAGCATTACGCGGTGTCAAAAATACATCAGTTACACGCGCGCTTTATTGAAGAAGCTCTAAAAATAATTAATTAGATCATGGAAACAATTAAGCTAAATTGCAAGTTGAAAGCTGTCATGAGGCGCGCGCTGCTTGGTGTCATGGAACCCTTCATCAAATTTGCGACAGTCCTTGACAGCAACAACTGAAGTCATCAGTCACAGCGAGCAGACGGCGAGCGGCAGGCGTGAGACAGACGTTCTTTATTAATGGAGTGCGGGTTCTGGCGATATGCTCCACCTCCCACTGCTGTGCGATGCTGCCTTTGCAACGCCACGGTGGGACTAGGCAACCAGTTCAAAAGTAACTGGCCGTATTCAGAAGTATGACCGGACAAAATCAGGTGCACGGATTTGTGTACACTGATTGCTTTTACTTTTGGTCTAACAAGTTGACGTCTAACTCAAAAAATAGTAAAAACAAGTTCACGTGAAACCGATTTCAGCAAGACACAATATTTTGCAAGGTGTTTGATGGCAGAGTGCGGGAGCTTCGGTTTCAGTTTGGGATAACAAACCGAGTCAAATTTCCCGGTCACCCCAATTCAATACAACAAAGAAAACAGTATATTGTCTATCAGTTAACAGCCTGCCGCACAACACATTGGTGTAGTTGGATCGATATAGTAACTAGATAAGAGGACCAATAAATAAAATTATATTGTAAAAAGCGCTTAGAATTTTTAAACTCTGCCATCAAGCTACGAACTGAAAGCGTTTATAGCTTTTCAAATGGAAAGAATAATTTAAATTGAATGCTAGAAACAAACACGTG
>VCRD01003983.1:21506-36186 GCA_006783055.1 Trinorchestia longiramus
TGTACGCATACGGGCAAATGCCGTCTTGAACTTTGCCATATTATAAATTCCCTGCTGTTTTCTAGAGCGTAATGTTTGTTTAATAATAAATCGCCTTCGCGTTGTCTACCGAGCCGACGACGCAGCCGTGATATCTTAAGTGTACTGTGACAGTTAAGATATTACAGTTAAGATTTATTAAATTCTAAGAATATTCTCTTGGCATTGTCTATGAATTTGCTCTTTGTCGAGCACAGACATATAATGTTATTTTGCGGGTATTTTCTATTGATGAGTTTAAATTTTATGTTATGTGTAGTCACGAACACTAAAATCCTTTTCGCTTTCTTCTTTCTACGTCAGTATAAAAAGCATCTCATATTTTTCTAGTTTTCTGAACAACTTCAGATTTCTTTCTCACGTTGATACGGTCACTTCAATAATCACATTCCCGTGTACTCAAGCTCCGTTTGTAGTCTCATTTTTTACAGTCTTGTTGGTAGAGAAACCAAGATTTATTGAAGTGTGACACATTGCTGCAAACTCTGAGGTCCAAAGTTAGCATCTTCCGTCACATGGACGAGGCCTCCATCCCGATGTGATATCCGATACTTTTGACAGAAACGTTTTGTCTTGTTCACGATTTTACACGAGGGAAAAACTTTAACTCATGTGAAACATCCACAGTAATGTTCAATGATGGTGTGTGTCAACCAGTAACTTCTATTGTCTTTTATTATAATTTGTTTAATGATAACAAGGATCATGAGCGAAACTTTCACAAAACTGTGTGTTCCACAACAGTGAATTATGAATCAAAAATGACCACGCCTCCTTATGTTGTTCAGTTTTCATCGCACGAAGTGCTGCGCCGAACAAATTTCTGGCACGTCAGTCACGATCAATACAAGAATATGTTCTATTGTGTTCACTAACAGCAAGGAGTTGCCATTTGGCTTGGGAGAAGCGTGCGTTACTTCTGAGGGACACGCTTTGCGAAGGAATCAAAAGTAGCAATTGTTGTATCAGTTTGGGAAAACAAAGAATCAGTTTTATATATATATATATATATATATATATATATATATATATATATATATATATATATATATATATATATATAGATATATATATATATATATTTATATATATATATGTTTACTGTTACCTTCGTTATATAATTTAAAAAGAGTTCAATTATTTAGAAATAGACATAGTTTACGAGTTTTTTCTTCATGATCTGCGCACTACTTATGCTATAGTGTTGATTCAGTTTGTAACACGCTCTATGTCATGATTTCAGAAAAAAAACTGGTCTACCTGCCTAGTTTGTCATATTTTGGGTGTAACATGAGCAATTCAGTGCCTTTATAAATCTAAAGGAGGATGAATGAGGTTCGAATTTTTTATATTCATCCGGTGTGAAGAATGGGAAACGAACACTAATAACCAGTGCAAACAAAATAGTAGAAGTTTTGAACCACATCACTTATTCCAAAACAAAAATGTTCATGAAATGAGTAAAAATTATAGTTCTCTGCATCAGTTCATTGTGTGTACATAGCTTAAAAGTTTGCAGAAATTGTCTATGCCTTCTATGAAGTTTACAAGTCATTATAGTAGAGACGCTTGTGAAGCAAGGAAAATTGTTTGATTCGTTCTACTTCCGAGTATGGCTGAGCATGTTTCTACACTGTAAAATAATGATAGCCCAGGAAAATTTTCTCATGAAGCATAGATGACCCTGGTTTCCAGTAGCTCATGGGATTACAAACTTGTCCTTTAAATCCATCTTTAGTCTGTACACGTACAAGCAAATGCCGTCTTGAACTTTGTCATATTATAAATTTCCTGCTGTTTTCTAGAACGTAATGTTTGTTTAATAATAAATCGCCTTCGCGTTGTCTACCGAGCCGACGACGCAGCCGTGATATCTTAAGTGTACTGTGACGGTTAAGATATTACAGTTAAGATTTATTAAATTGCAAGAATATTCTTTTGACATTGTCTATGAATTTGCTCTTTGTCGTCACGCAGTGTGCGCTAAAGTCTTCTCGACAGCAAAATACGTTATGTTAATATAAAGAAAATCATCGTGTTATAAGTTTCTTGGTATTTACTGACGCTGTGGAGCACAATTGCCTCGGCCACTTTTTACGGCAGATAGAGGGAACGGACGGGAGTTCTTTCTTCACGGACGAGAAATGATTCGTTTCAATTGAATTTCCTGCGTAGCAAAATATGAAAGACTCCGCCACTCATCCCAAGTGGCTCAAGAACCATTGACAAGAATTTATTTAGACGATAGAAGGTCGTTGCTGCAGGAACGATGTTTTCGGAGGAGGTGATGGTGGTGATAGCTATGATGATAATGGGAGGCTGAATTGTCAGTGATAAAGGGGGGAAGTTGTTGGTGAAGGAACGTTTTCGTGCCTTGAAACTGAGGATGATGGTCAGAAAGAAGAGAGGTGTGGGGTTCATGTTGCCACGAGATTTTGGGGAATTGGCAATGTGAAGATAAAATTAAAAATTTAGCCGCAGAAAACTGGAACAAAGGGAATTACGTAACCTAATATTTATTCACGAGGCTTGCAAATGGCTACATAGAGTCTGCAAATTTACATTGCTAAAAAGTAAGATTTTGTCCTTTGAAATGAATATATCTTCTGAGAAAATCATTAACTAGTAGAACATGAAAATTGAAGATGATGATAGGTGGTTGAAAGCGATGTTGAGAGGTAAATGAATGATATACACATTGAATTGAACTTTCACTCAGACGCGTAGTGTCTAAATGAAAACAGCAATAAACATGATTGCCCTCGGCGGAACCAGAAAATTGCACGAGACTGCTTTTATTTTTAGCTTCTTATGGCGAGATAGAGACTGAGACACATGATGCTTACACAGTGATGACCACACCCACCATCTTTCTTGCTGCTCGTCACCTTGCTAAGTCTCTACTGCCGCCAGCACCATCTATCATGGCGCAGATCTGTATCACTTAACTGTATTGGGAGTTTAGTCTGCGTGAGATCAAGTCGAAGAAAAAGGTAAAAGCTCTTCGTAACTTCATGGAAAGTCTTGAGAAAAATGAAGGTTCCTTTGATTTTCGATGGATGGGCTCAAAGAATGTTCGGCCGTGAGCAACATTTTCGCTCAGTTTAAGCTGAAAGTAAGTGCTACCATCATCGGAGGCTGGCAGTATTACTGAGTTCTAACACTCCAAAAATATTTTATTTGCGTCAAAAAATCAAGAAATTTGTTCAATAATCAATTGAATAAAATTATACGGTTTTTTCCGGTTGGGTCACTGAAAGATACTTGTATTTTAGAAAAATAGCGCTCACATGAGCATGACGCTCTCAAAGTGGTGCACACATGAGCATGACGCTCTCAAAGTGATGCTCACATGAACATGACGCTCTCAAAGTAGTGCTCACATGAACATTACGCTTTCAAAATGGTGCTCACATGAACATGACGCTCTCAAAGTAGTGCTCACATGTGCATGACGCTCTCAAAGTGGTGCTCACATGAGCATGACGCTCTCAAAGTGGTGCTCACATGAGCATGACGCTTTCAAAGTGGTGCTCACATGAGCATGACGCTCTCAAAGTAGTACTCACATGAGCATGACGCTCTTAAAACGCTCGTTCCTAAAATTTATTTTTCCTTTCCCGCGATCCAATTCTTTTCTCTGGCATCAGAAGAAATTGAGTCAGTCGCGTTACGACGGTTATATTGAAAGTGAAAATAGCGGAATACATATTCCCTTTGAGGAATACATTAATGGAAGACAAGGCACGACGTTTGAACTGAAACCGTCGCTCTTTAAAACCAATTTCCGAGAATAAATGCGAATAAAATATTTTCCTCAAAAGAAAGTTCAGCAGACTCGTGATTCCAAAAGAAAGAAATCTTATTGGTCATCAGACCTAGCAGAGCTCGCTCAGGTCTGATCAAATCACAGACGGGAGATTGGTGGTGGTCTGCTGGTCTGCGACGTCATCAGTTCTGCGGCCGCCAACCTACGCTGTGACAAACCTGCTCAATGTTGCCGTCCTGGTCTATCAGTTGTGCAAAGTGTATCAGTTTTGCAGAGTGTATCAGTTGTGCAGAATGTGCATCAGTTGTGCAGAGTGTGCATCAGTTGTGCAGAGTGTGTATCAGTTGTGCAGAGTGTCCGTCAATTGTGCAGAGTACACTATGCATCAGTGTATGTAGAGTGTACATCAGTGTAGGCAAAATATGCATCAGCATATACAAAATATACATCAGCAGATGCAAAGTATGCATCAGCAGATGCAAAATGTTCTTCGGTGTACGAGTAGTATGCACGTCAGTGTATGCCATGTATGCAACAGCTTATGCACATCTGTGTGAGAGAAGTATTGTGTAGTGTGGGAAGTGATAGAATTCATCAATACACATTCCATATTTTGTTGTGTAGCAAGAACGTAGAAACTTTCGTGCAGCTCATTTTATTGGAAGCATTGAATTGAAAGTCATAAGTAAAAGTACATGAGTAAAAAATAAGTAACATCAATCATAAAATTTACACAATATATTCAGTAAATGTTAGTACGTAGATTTCCCACTGCGAAACCAATAAATAGCGACCATATTCAATAGGGTCGCAAGAGGGTCACATGCTAAACATTAAATATTGTTGGCATTTATTTGCTTGTAATTAAAACTCTATGCAATAACATTTATTAAATATAGTTTGGACAAGTTTACGCTTGGGAATGAAGAAAGGTAGTATTCACTTATTCCCCTTGAAATGATTTTATTAAAATATTCCGAACAACTTTTATAAAGAACTTTAAAATAGTTTATACTGGGAAAATTCATCATTCTACCCGACTATGTTCCTTTACGCGTAATTTTGTCCTCCGACTACGCTGTTAAATATCATCTTCGGCATGGTCCTCAAGATAATCGTATGACAGCATCCATTCAGTTCTTGGTGGCTTATAAACTCACGAGTTGCGTGTACCTGTATTCTACCTACAAATGTTAGTGATGATCAAGTTTTTAAGGTTTCATTTTTGAAGAGCCTTTTCATGAGAGCAAGTTCAGTAAATTCTGGGAGGTTGTTAGCTTCTGGACTTCATCTTTGCAGTTACCTTCGTCTAAGAAATTGGAGTCTAGCTTGCTCTAGTGCTAGCCTCAACAGGCGAGATAGAACCACTTAAAATATTGGAGGCAGCTTTGGTGCGGCTGTGCAGGGCCATTATGGAGCAGGATATTGAAGTGTGGCCAACGCCTCCAAAGGCTGGGGTACAGCCACCAAAAACCCATATTGACTTCTTGCTTGTTGCTAACGCAGCTGCCATCGGCAACCTTAATCTCTATTTTAGATGGCCGTTTCGAGATTGTCAGAAATAGTATAGTCCTTTATTTCATTTTTATTTTAAAGTATTTTCCCAAGCCTCTTGAACATTGCATACCCATTTTTGATGGGTTATTTTTTGTTTAAAAATTCAGGATTTGTGCTAGAATCATTTAATTGTTGCATAACACGTTAGATTAGCCAAGCAACTAAGTAGTAACTTGGTTGAGTAAAGTCAACCTCGGTATAAACTAGTCTAAAATGGGGTCAAACAATCAGAAGTTTAAAAAATATATTTGGCACGTTCGAAAATACCTGAATCATAGTAAAAGCAAGTCTATTTCTTGAATTTCAAAACACAACCTCTGTTTTTGCCTTATGATTGCGTTTAAACATGGAGAGCTATAAGAGGAAGGGGGAGCATTGCTGTAGGTATTGATACCTACCCACTGTTTTACTTTAACTTCGAATATTAACGATTTAATTTTGACAACTGTGAAATGTTCAGGACAGACCTACAAATTCATAGGTAGTGATGACATTTGCACTTCCGAAAACTTTCACTTCCCAAAACTCCTTTGTAGTTGTTTGACAATGCCAAGGTGAGCTTCTACACTCCGGGAATTTTTACATTATTTTTCGTTTTGTTCAATTTTAATCCCGATGTTTCATTTCGGTCGATTTATAAAAACTGAATAACGTTCTTTCCAATCGTAACAGAGATGTGTTACTTACTTCTAAAATTGTAAGTATCTTGGCTTAAGTTGAAATTATTTTCTATTAATAAAGTTTATTAAACGTGTAAAACAATTAGATTTTAAACTAATTTCTTTGGTTTACAACTTTTTATATGGTGCAATTGTTACGGATCTACATTTAGAAAAAATTCTTGAACATTTCTTTCCTGTTTTTAATATTTCATGAAATACTCTATCTGCGTTAGTTGGCTTTGAATTAAGTCAATGCTTTAGATTTAATCGCGAATTTTATAAAAATATAGGAGCGATGAAAATGCTCAGCATCATTATTTTTCCTAGTGCCCGAGTGAGTTTTCACTCGATACACTGAAAAGAACACTTTAGTATATTATTACGATTTATTACTTTAATGAAATGTTTCAAACGCTAATTTTAACTTCAGTATTGTATAAATTATTCTTAATAATACAAGAGAAGAAAAAATTGAGGAATCGAACAGCGTTTCCAGACTGGCAAAATGAGAACTTTTGGTATGCATGCACACAAATGTTCGCTGCCCGCTGGAATGAAAGAAGGCTATCTCTATCATCAAAATCAGATTCACCGACTTACGATCAATGTGCGATAAGTGCTGATTAATTAGGATTAATACAAAATTAAAAGTGAACCTGAGCTCTGAATTATCTCAAATTAACAATGGTTGATTTTAGATGCATTGTTTAATTCCCTTATTTTAGTGCCTTATAAGTCATCTGACTGACAATAGGAGTAGACGTTTTGTGTTTATTTGCATTTAATTACTCATGTCTTTCGTACGTCAGGCATCCCTGTGACACTCACTCGAGTCCGATACGGGAAATTTTCATTTTGAAAATCGTTGAATCAATGTCAAAATGCTTTAATGAATGCGTTACATCATTTTCGTTAAAACTATTATCTATATATTAATTTAACCTTTCTCGGAAGAATCACACTCACATTCAAGATTGTCCTCTGAGCTAGCAGCAATACAGTAACAAACATTAAAGTATAGCTCTCTTATGACAAATTATGGTCTAGTATACCTGAAAGCCTACATAACATTCACATATACAACGTGAGGCATACTTGTTTTTGCTGAAAAATGTTTTCACGTTCAAAGGGCTTCGAAGAAGATCTTTCCATCTCTGTTCAACAGACATAAAAATTTAGTGCACTGATACCGTAATTATAAACGGAAGCTAGTATTGAGGTATTCCGGTCCTTTCATTTCCTGCAGTACGTTTTTTTACGTTAAGTTAAATCATCGAACTTCGATATTTCAACCAGTGCAGTTGACCAGGCCTCTCCTAATCAGGTCACTGTGACGAGCGCCAGGTGCAGTCTTTTATTCTGCCGCTCTGATTTATTGGCGAATATTGTTCAAGTTCTTTTCAGAGATTAATACAATGTACTCATAAATATTTTAAGTGAACGAGAATACATAAAGTAATAAATGAGAAACAAAATTCAAGAGACTCATCGTCAATATTTGCCGGCAGCCATCTGTTGTGCCTGGTGCACGTCAGTAAGGATATTTGCGATGTTTCTATCATAATGCTTTTAAACCCAGATACTACTCTGGACATCATTGTAGCAGCCCTGGCAGATCCTTTGATTGTTCACTCGATGCAACGCATGCTCTCTTGTTTGAAGTTTAAACAATTTATTCAGAACTTTGAGCTACTCTAGCTGAACTTTAACAAGTTTTCTCTAAACCTTTGCATTAGCGAAACTCCCCAAAAATTCAGAGGAACTTTTTATCTTTGCATTCTGTGAAGATTTCATCATAAACTAATGCGAAATAAAACCATTCTGCGAGTTTCTACTCTTACGTTTTCTGTTGTAAACAGAGCTTGTAGTGAAACTGATGTCAGACAAGCTCCTAGGAGTTTAATGTTTTCTTATGTGTTCGGGTAGCTTGAACAACACGCCTTTAACAGCTTCTGTTTAGTTTTTTAACATTAATATTCTTTATTATTGTGAAGGAATCTCCTTTTTTCCCATAGTTGATTCACTTCTTCCTTGTTCGACCGCGCTCGAGGACTTGTCTACTATTGTCTCCCACTCTTTTGCTCCTCATTATCGAAAGCAACGAAATTAAATAATAATTAACCTGTGTAACGCTGAATTGTCTCAGAATCTTACATGCCGCCACTCAGGTTCCACTTCCCGCGTCATCGCGTGGTCTATCATTTTACCCCCGTGTTACGCCTGTTGACAGTCGCCCCATCAGCCCCTCTATTATGCCCATCTCCCCGCCCTCAGACGGGAACCGTGTGCGAAGTCCCCCGTTTTCTCATCACGGTCGTGTTATGCAATTTAGATCGTTGAGCGGTCTCTTGCTGGCTCTACTCTCTCGACAAATTCTCTTGGCTAATTCATGTTCATTTTTACCAGCTGAATTTGCTGTTCGCTTCAAGCTTGGCGTGTCTTCGCCAGTCTAAGCCCTTGTTTGTTCCCCATTCCCTTCTAGTATGATTTTCTTGTTCTATTTTAGCGTGACTTTCTTGTTCTCTTTTAGAATGATTTCATAGTTCTCTTTAATTTGATTTTCTAGTTTCTTTTAGCTTGACTTCTTCCTTTCCTTTTAACTTTATTTCTTAGTATTCTTTTGGTTTGATATCCTAGGACTATTTTAGCTTAAGTTCCTCGTTTTCTATTAGCTTCATTCCCTAGTTTTCTTTTATCATGGTTTTCTCTCTTTAATTATCGCTACTTTTCTTTTTCTGCGTGTCTTGTGAGAGAGATGATTATCATTCTTCAATATTGCTTAGTCTAACTTCCCCAATTTCCTTCAATTTTAAGAATGCTCTTGACCCTTCTCAGACATGGTACGTTTCCCACTGAAAGTTTATTTCTATCGTTATTCCATCTCAGTTCATCTTTGCGGAATGATCTTATTGGCAGAAACAGAATTATTGTTATTTTTGTACTTTTTCTGGTGGCCGTTGTGAAAAAAATGTTCTGTTAATATAATGGTTGACGGGTTCACTCATATTTATAATTTAGTTCAATACTCTTCACGAAATTATTTAAATTGTTTGATTGAAACATGAACTTCACGTTGAGCTTCGAATTAAAATAAGGGTCGAGGTTAGGATAAGTAACTGAGTTTGCAAAGAGCAAGTCCAGTTAGATAGTTAGTATGAAAAGTTCACAGCATAAACTAAAGTCTATGTCTGTAAATCTCAAGAATACTTTCTTTATCAATATCATGCGTTAGTTTTTCTAATAACTTAATTTCTATTTGCTTGCGCAATAGCGAATATCAGAACGGAGGATACAGTTTTAAACAAAAAATGCACTAAGAAGTAGGTATGGATCAGAAGTATGTATTTAAATCTCAAAATTAGCTATGCATTTTTATCCTTTCGATGATAATGCTGAGGTGGTTTTGAAGATTGGACAAAATTTAAGTGAATTAAAAACACTTTGTGAATCACACCAAATAAAACGAGGGAAAATTATAATCACGAATCATGATTAATATATTCCCTGCTACGACTATTTTGATTACTTATAATATTAAATTTATTTTCCTGATATTCAAATTAATTCAATAATGCGAGACTTTTTCTAGAAGTTGTCATAGTGTTACATTTGCCACGACTGGATTTTTACACAGTCGCGTTTGTTATTACTCTAGTCAAGGTAAACCTTCGTGCAGTTCACAAAACACATTGGCCCGTGCCTGGTAACGAATACTAATTTTCACACTACTGATATTGTTTAAAATTTGATGATTTTTTTTCTACTGTATTTCTATTTTTTTCGCTGCAGAAGTTACTAAAACTAACATCTAGGGTATACTTTTTCTCAACTTCGGTTTTAATTGTGAAAACAGTTTAATTTTAGTTCTTGACTCACTCTTCAGACCCCAGTGTCTTCATTATGACCTCGCCAATTCGTCATCCAAACCTTATTCTATTTGCCTTTCCAGTTTACGTTCTTCCTTTGCTTCCGCTCTTCTTCCGTCTCTCTTTACCTCTTCGCCTAGAAGTCGCTAATTTTTCTTAGTAATGGTAGCCTGAATATATTTCCTGTGGTTCATTTTAGACTCCGAATGCTTTTCTCGTGTGAGGCACTTTCTGGGGCATTTATCTTTCCTTCCTGCCTAGCATCCCCGTCTCTCTCAAATGTTTTTATTAAACACAAAAAGATTAGAACCGCTAGCAACAGGTGGACCAAGTACGCTGTGGGTCAGAAGATTCGCATTGCCTGTCTTGATCTTTGCAGAGAACACAAGGTTTACTAATCGCGGTGTTTCCGATCCTTGACTTTTCAAGTTAATTACCCTCTTTCATTTTATGATGTCCATATTTTATGTTCGTTTCTTATGTTTCTATATTAAAATGTCACGGATTTTAAAGTTAAAGTAAAGATGATGTATGCAATTTTTATTAAATAGCTCTTATTTTCTCACTGTGAACTAGTTTCGTACTGTTATCCTAGCCAATTTTTAAAATTCATTTATTCTAAAATAATGTTATCGCACTGAGAGGCTAATTCGTTAGCTCATTTCATGTTTCCCGAATGATGGGACCATTTTATCTCACTTTTCTGACTCGTCACTAAATTAAAAATTCAGACGAGCGACATCCAGACTAGGGCAGTCTGGTTGGTGATTTTACGTCTGTCAATAAGAAATCCGTAGGCCAAGCCACTTTGACCAATAACTCATACTATTTAAAAGCTTATTAGTTTTATACAGAAGACTGTTCTCGGAGAATTGAAAAATTTCTTCTGAACAAGTTCCAGAATTGTGGTCCATATCCAGCCCATTACTGTGTGCGATCATTGTCACTATTGTGAAAACATTGAATAAAGGTGTTTTGAAATCATTGAGAACAAAGTTTAACATAATAAAAGGTTGATATGTTCGCATCTAGTCATGTGATGACTTGTTAAAGGACACACAAAAATAACATCGCAAACTTGAGTCAATATATGTATTCCGTTTACTTCTATCTAATGTTTTCAAATATGACTCAAAAGTTCTGAGCACCTGTGCCTTCTGCAACATTCTCAATCTAGCTCCCTCGTTAAGTTTAATGCGAATGATGTTCTACTACATCACTTCTTTGCGAACATATTTCTCTCCTGCCCAGGTACTCGAGAGCGACATGTTTCTAACTACTTATGAGCTGTGAGGTTTGTTGTTTTTGTTGCCCATAGCATCAAAATAAAGAGCAGAAATAATGGCTTTCGATGCTAGCTCGCTATAAAACGACACAGCTTCTTTTAGTTGAAATGAATGGCAGTCATAAATCGATGTAATGTGATGGTAGTACTAGAGGGAAATCTGCTGGTAGCGTGAAGTGCTACTAATCAAATAAATTATGAACTACCATCAGGAAAAGCAGATCCTCCGCTTACTCACTTTAGTCTCCGGCTAAAATAAACCTTGCACTCTCTTCTGCTACCCAGCATTTATCTCTGATTCGTGATAGGTCTTAGTAGCAAGAAAATCATTCAATAAAAAATCTTATTTCTCGGTATTAGTGTTACCATGTCAGTTCTACTACAATTCTGAAATCTAAAATGAACTCTACAACCCTAAAAACGACAGAAGCATTTAGACTCAGGCAGTTTT
This sequence comes from Trinorchestia longiramus, assembly GCA_006783055.1. Taxonomy (NCBI): domain Eukaryota; kingdom Metazoa; phylum Arthropoda; class Malacostraca; order Amphipoda; family Talitridae; genus Trinorchestia; species Trinorchestia longiramus. The sequence goes on from VCRD01003983.1 coordinate 33,136, forward strand.
CATATTTTGGAATCGACTTGGAAACAGCTGGTGCAAGTTCGAGCTCAACTTTAAGAGCCCATTTAACATGCTGCAAAATATCAGGAAAAATTCAGATTTGTATTTTCAAATTAGATCTGCAAGCTTGCAATTGCATGTTAGAATTAACAGGTTGAATGTATATTTCAAGTGAAAAACACCAGCGGAGTGGTATACAACTAACGTTACCGTGAGATCAGGCACACCTGCTCAACATATCATAGGGAAGCACTCACGAGCAGCGCCTCAACTGATGTGTTGCTCTCAATGAAGTCCCTATCTCTGACGCGATGCCCCCAGCACTTGTAGAATCAGGTATTTGGAATGAGATATGGGGAATCAGGTAAACGGAATCAGGTATGTGGAATCAGGTATATGGAATCAGGTATATGGAATCAGGTATACGGAATCAGGTGTGTGGAATCAGGTATATGGAATCAGGTATACGGAATCAGGTGTGTGGAATTAGGTAAACGGATTCAGGTATGTGGAATCAGGTATACAGAATCAGGTATATGGAATCAGGTATATGGAATCAGGTATGTGGAATCAGGTATATGGAATCAGGTATACGGAATCAGGTGTGTGGAATTAGGTAAACGGATTCAGGTATGTGGAATCAGGTATAGGGAATCAGGTATGTGGAATCAGGTATACAGAATCAGGTATGTGGAATCAGGTATACGGAATCAGGTATGTGGAATCAGGTGTGCTGAATAAAGTACAGCTCTGGGCAAACAGCAGATCTTTGAGCGTACGTCGGCTGTATTGAACTTCATGAGCCAAAATTTCGCCTCAAGATTGCCCAACTCAATTTTTTTTCAAAGTTAAATTTGAGAGGATTGTAGGTTTCTTGACAGTGCTTAACGTACGATATGTACTTGCCTAGTGTTTTCGTATTTTTTTGTGAGAAAAAGTATTAGTTAATTCAATACCATCGAAGCTCGTCTCTACAAAAACTGCAGGTAAATGAATTTTAAAATCATTTACTTATTAAATATGATATTGCTCACTGTATGACCAGGCAGTTAACTTTTCTGAAATATTTTTAGTAAGGATTATGAAATTTTAGTATTGTTATAAATTATACCTATCTTCATGCATCAGATAATTCATGGAAATGTATGTAGAATTTCGTGCTGATCAAGGAATTATTCCATTAACACTTGAATGAAGAATATTAGATATGTATTCTACGTCAGTATCTTATGCAGAAAGAAATGCCACATCCAAAAAATTTCAAAACAAAACAGCATGGCATGATTACCGAAGAAAGCTTTTCATGTACTAAGTTCGCTGCTACTCATTCACTTCGTTAGAATTGAACAGAAGTTAAAATACAGTGAATCTAAAATCTCGTGGCAATGTTTTGGACCTCCACTCGATATGTTTGCGTGCGATTATTCCCCTTGGAGTTGCGTTTTTACTCCCCATTTGAGGGGAAGCTTTTAGCTTCGGTGCGGGGGTCCATGATGGACGACTGCTGTGGTCTTTGTACACTTCCCATAAAATTGGCCGCAACTTAATTTACTGCTTCACATATCCGAGCCTCATAGACTAGGTCAGCCACACAGGTCAAAGATTTACAAGTGATTTATCAATTAAGATTTTCAAGCCCGGGACCAAATAGAAATATAATACTACGTTGGTATTCAAAAACTTGTCATAATTGCTAGTGTATAGTGTAATTGCTTCAAAATGTGAGAATTAGTCAGCAATCTTTCACGTCATCTTACAGGCCTGTACGAGTGAGTGCCTTGCAAAGACACTGTGCTCCCAGGTTCATTAACTATGGAACTTCGGAATTATGAAATGTGAACGGTTGAAAAATTTCTATAGTCAGTGTATGAAATTTTGCAAGCGTTCAAATTTAATAATAAACTTCAAACAGGCATGGGATACTATAATCCTCCAAGAAATTCATACGTTTTCGAAGTTTATATGTACCATACAAAATGGAACTGGCATTAAATGGCTATCAATTTACACAAAATGATCTAAACATTTTACAACAGAAACAGGACAGTTCATGAGACATACTGATACGCGTAGGAGTAATGTGCTGGGAGTGACTTTTTTTATCTGAAGTAAATTGAATTGCAATTAATAATAGCGAACAACTAAACCTTGCACGAATTACACATCAAGTTTAATGTCTTAAATTATTCTATAATCTTATGCGTTATAATGACAAAACTTAATGAAGGAAAAAAGCAGAAAGCCAGCCAGAAAATAAAATGAATTGAAATAAATTCGATGTCCAAGATGAACATAGAATTCCATGGTAACGAGGGTAGATGAGTTCAGTTTCGTAGCGTTTCTTAGGAAACAAAATTTTCTATCAGTTGGAAAGACAGTAGTAAGAATATCTATCAGAATTGCTTACTCCATTGTAAAAGAGGAATGTATTAAAAAATATTTCTATGCTAAGCAAAAAAGTTAGCCAAACGCCTTTTCTAAACACATTAGATAGAAAATATACATTGAAATTTTAAAATGTTAATTCGAGTAATGTTGTAAATTCTAACATTAAACTCGGATTTTTATTTAGCAAAACCATTATTATTACTCTGCTGAAAAATCAGCAGAGTTAACGACTACAGGTCTTAGTTATTTATTTTTTTGAAAAAATTCCCACAATTTTGATTTCACGCCTCTTTATCCAATATTAGTGAAAATGTTTCTGCCCCCCTGTGAGCATGATATCACGTGAGTTCCTAAACAGCACAATTCAAAATAAGCAATTAACTTTTTTCGTTCCTCTAATTCTTCCGCATGTGTATCATATGCTTTTGGATGCATAAATTTGTAGATTTACGAAGGCAATGTAATCGCCGCTGGGCTACTAGACAGCACAATTTTAACCATTCCCTGACGACTACCGCATGTGCATGACGACTACTGCATATCCCTACAAGGCTACGAGGTTGTCCGTATTTTGTAACTGGAAACACTGCATGGAGGGTTTGTGCTAACGGAACCAATTTCGCTGAAACTCAATTATGGAACCTAATTTAAAATAAAATGGTATTT
>VCRD01003983.1:37885-52025 GCA_006783055.1 Trinorchestia longiramus
CATGACGACTACCGCATGTGCATGACGACTACTGCATGTGCATGACGACTACTACATGTGCATGACGACTACTGCATATCCCTACAAGGCTACGAGATTGTCCGTATTTTGTAACTGGAAACACTGCATGGGAGGTTTGTACTAACGGAACCAATTTCGCTGAAACTCAATTATGGAACCTAATTTAAGATAAAATGGTATTCTACAAAAAAATATGCTTGGTGTTTACTGGACGTTTGATAATTTTGTGTGACTGTATTCATTTTACAGAAACAAAGCTACTTATCATTTCACTTTTTATTTTTTTCCATGAAACGGGTGATGGGTTTAGCGTCAGTTCGTTAGTTTGGAGATAATTTGTTTTCTACTCACCAGTTATTTGTAAGGTAATTGTTCTATTTACTTATCATTCATTTATTAATATTTTATTAACTTTGTGCATGCTAAGAACATTTTCTGACGCTCTCGGCAATGCATTTATGTTTTTATATAGCTCTTCTTCTCATTTAATTAAATTCATGAAAAAACGAATGATATAATTTTTTCAAAATTTTCTCAGTACGATTTTTTTATTCCGTAGCAACCATTAAGCCAGATTCATCAATTTCCTGTCATAGAACAACCGATATAGCCACATTCACTAGCAAACTAATAACACCCATTCTACAGAAAGAGCGTACCACCATTCAGTATTCCTTCAGTAGAAAACAGGACCAATTATAGCCAACAGATGACACAGAGGATTAATCTCAACCAAAAACAACCCCGATGCAATCGTGCTCGAATCTAAGGCCAAGTCGATTATGGTCTCGGAGAAATATCAAGGCAGGCCAATATATACCTCGACATCTTGGACTGGAAACTAGAGAGTGTCTGGATGGCCGCATGCAGGCGCAAGTTGGCACGATTACGTATCCTGAATACAAATGACTTCTTTAAAGCAGAGTCACACTTGCACTCTTTTCGAGACTATCATAAGCGAGTGAGCAAGGTAGATTGCTAGTAACAATATTTCTGGTAGATTTGTAGGAATTTTATGTTACGGCAGAGTCTAATTTTGATGAGTGGATGAAAACAAAAAAAAGGTAATATATACATTTACCCGAAGAGTCCCACAAAATATTCTGGATTCCGTGCGTGACAGTAGCAGCTACTGCTGTTTCCGTAAGAAACCTCAAATTCTGAGGGACGCGTCAGGTGAAGTATTTATACTCCAAGTGAACAAAAACCACTCAATCACATTCCTCCAGACGATGGCATTGTCTATACATTTACTTCCTTCACATGCACAGCTTAAGCTAAATTATAACTCATAGAACATAAAGCCTTTTTTCTTCCAGACGCAGTCGGGTTCATCCTTGTGACACATTTGTTTTTCTTTGATTTTGGCCCCTTATCCGATACTCAGAAAGGTCTTTATTCGTAGATATGTTAATCAGTAGGCCTCGAAATATCATTTACAACCAATTTCTTTTCTTTTCTCCAACATTTAATATGAAGCAGAATAACGCTTTCCCACGTACAATGTGACCCTTACAGTCACCGCCAGTGTATGTACGAGTACACGGGTAAACACGGTTCAGGAAACTGATTATACTACACGAGTTGCAGTTCATTTCCATTTGATGTCCGTGTTTTTGCGGCCTCCCATTTGGCAAGTGATTCCAAAAATTAACAACGTCCCATTTTTTAAAAAGCTTGTCAAATAGGGAAAGTTATTGCAAAGATGTGCTGGAAATGCCTTCACATTGCATGTTAGTGAGATCAATCAAGGTCGATTGTTTTAATACAAAATCATTTTGACTTAAGATTTTTCTATGTGTTTAATTAAATAAGCGACCTATTTTTTATTGTTTTAACTCCCATCTGCTGCACGTCACACACAATTCGACCAGGAAAAAGTAACTTGCTGTACAGACCACACGCAAAGGGCTTACAAAAATAAAGAGATGTTGTGACATACAGCCTGCAGAATTCGGAACGGCAGAGCCGTATATTAAATACTAAACTCGAAATTATGCTTCGCTAGCTCCAGTATTTTATGAGGTTTTAGGCTGAGAAATTAAGGAAACAAGGCGTTCATATCAGGCGTTCGTCCCCGGTGCGCCCAAACGAGCGTGTGAAATGGAAGCACATAAAACAGCTGCTTCTGAATGACACCGACGGTGCGATCCATATTTCTTTGAAAGATTTTATTGACAGTGTTATTCTAGGTAATAAAGGTTTGATAGAGTTTTGAGAGAGCATAACTCAAGTATTTTCTTTTAATTTCATTGGGGTTGTGTCTGCTCTAACACAATCTCTAATGTTCACACAAGAGTTCACATCAGTAGTTCGAAAGAAACAATGCAATAAGCCATGTTATCAGCCAAGATATGTTTTTGTGACTTATACAAGAACAAATTTGTGCCAGTTACGGATACGAGTTTTAGCGTTAATTTATCATCAAAGCTTTTATTATAATTTGGCAGTTATTTCTGCGTTGTAACGAATTCCCGTGATTTTTATCAGCTTTTCCCCGCAAGCCAGATTTGTTCGCTGAACTACAAATCCTGCCTAGCTGATGCACTCACGTAAAGACATCTGCTCCACATGATCGTATTGGGCTTGTCAAATTTGACGATCTCAAATAAATCAGGAAACACTATTTGCCGGTATAACAGCTTAGCTGACTACACATTTATATACTTTTTATGTATATTTAATAATTTCATCCCTATGAATCACAGATCAGGGATGACTACCAAAACACATTCAATTGCAACATTCAATCTGTGCGTAAAACTAAAACAGTTCCAGAAAAGGACACACTGAAACGAAAAAACATGATTTTAATTTTTCTACTACACTTTCAAAAGAAATGAGTGATAAATTCTTTAATGTTTTCAGAGGATTACAACATAAGTGACTGGTATACCTTACGATCAAATTCGCACGAGCAATTCTATGTTAAATAAAAAAGGACAGTAAACAAAGTCACCTCTGAGAGATAAATGTTTACAAAGGTATCTTACCGTCTAATTGAGACAACTCTGGAAATACCCGAGGCCTAATAAAGAGGCTCTGCTTTGATGGACTCAGATTGTGTTTGGACATATTTACAGGCCACCAGCGCGCATGATAATGCGGCCCAGCTCTTGATTATGTTGCGTCGACCCAATTCAAAATATTTGTCCTCATTGTTATTGGTTCTGCCTGGGGCGTCCGGCTTGGAGATCGGCTTCGGTAGTATTATTAACAAGTTACTGTTGATACCGAAACCTTCAAGTGAAAATGGCAGTCTGCAGACGGTAATTATTAAAATAAATATTGTTACTTCCAATAATGATGCCAATTTTTAATAATGAGTTATACGTCTTCGAAAGATTTATGTGAGCCCTAAATGGCATGTCATTGCCTCATATATATGAACACAGTTATTAAGAATTTAATAACTCGATAGTGAAAACGATACAACTCATTCTGCTGCATTGTTTTCTTATATCCAACAACCCAGAGCTCACCTTCATATGAGCGTCATCAAAGTGAAAGAGATTTGCCGTCCACGCATGAAAAGGACAGTAAAAGGAATTGTAAAGGAACATCAGCAAGTGAAATCGAAGTATTCGTGCAGTTAAGCTACAGAATTCAGAATAATTTGAAAGCGATGTTATTCCGGACTGTCCAGTTGGGTTTCTGTGAAGTCTTTTACAAATTAATATTGCTATTATGGTTTTCAAGTGAATGCACCACAAAACTCGCTATTGTCATGCTTCTCTGTTTTCCTGTGGACGCTGCGTACTGGATATGAGCTCTTATGCCTGACTAGTCCGAATTTAATTTCCCTTTGAAATTCACTCCATAACTAGTATCCTTGACAATTGTTTCACAACGCGTGGATGACAAAGGGTTAAGTAATTAACGCCATATGAGTTATTCCATAATAGTTGACGTTGAGTCTAATATCATGGAACATATTGGTAGTCTTATATACTTTATCTGGTGAAAATATACAATTTTCACAAAGAGCACTATTACATTGTATTTTGTATGCCTGAAATTTACGAACCTAGATCTCGGGTGTATTCAATTTGTGTTCTTAAATTCTACTTCGTTGTCAAAAAAACTTATTTAATAAGTCATACATCATCAAGTTTTTTGGCAAATCTGGTACACAAACATGATTTGAAAGATCCTGGGTATATACAATAAGGGCTTCAGACATGATAGAAGTACAAACATTCGAAACAAATGGGATTTTTACATATTCTTGAAGGAGGGTTTAATATTTTATAAATAGGAAGGGTTCCGAATAAAAATAAAAAATCTAAATAATTGGCAAATAAAAAACAAATAAACATAGAAATGCTAAAAATGGTACATTTCTGGAAAAAAGTGAAAGTCCTGATCTTTAGTTTTGAAAAATTTATGAGTGCAAATGTACTCATAATTTGGCAAGTTTTACTCATTTGCCACTTTGTATAAACTCAACGAAGAAACTAGTCCACGAGACTAACAAGCTTCAAAGTTTGCGAAATTTTGGTTCTAGTTACCGCTGGAGGGAGACCAAGCAAGGGCCAAAGTTTGTCAATTGATCAAGTTTTAATGACAGGAAACATTTTACTGCTGAGTTGTTGGTACATAGCCTTATAGCTACACTTTGGTAGAATAGATGAATAGAAGTGTTTTACAATTAACTTGCACTGAGCGTTTGTGATAGTTAGTGCTATGTAGAAGTTACTGTTGATAAAAGGTAACGAATTAGGCATCATTTATAGTAATTAATAAAACTGTTTCAATGTGAATATGGTATGACGATGTTGCCAAGAATGAACTAGATATTATGCTATGATTTAAATATTGTGTTCTACAAACTTATCAAGGCTTTAAATATCTACTATAAATCAGAAAAGATAAAATGGGAAAAATTAATGGCACAAATGTTCAAATAACCTGTATCAATAATTGAGACTTCAGAGTCAGAGATAATAGAACAGAACAAAATAAGAAGTGGCAGACGGTCCAGTTCTGTGAAGGGCGATAGAGTGAGTAAATGGAGCTCAAGTGGGAAAAAAATTAAAAACTTTGAAGGAGTCGTTGGGATGAGAATGCAGATAGATAATACTTACAGCGTAATATAAGATACGAATTCTTAAAATAACAAAAACAAACGTGAAAAATTTAGTTATGTACTGAATGAAATTTAATAGTCATTGAGTGTCAACCGTCAGGAGCTGATTTCGTCAAATATTTTTGAAGTTGGATAACTTATAATTGTTGTTATGGATAGACTGGTAAAGAGTATGAATTAAGTGTTAGCGTCACCTCCACGAAAAGATTGATGTTTTGTTCTCAGGTACTTGCACTACGTCTTCATCCTCTCAACGTGACTGTACTTGTAATTTTAGTTGAAATTCATTTGGTCTAATATTCAGAAATAAAAGCTTTTGATGAGCAACTACTCGATTCTAAGCAAATTCATCATCACCCACAAACGCGTGTGCAGAATATAGTTCATGGAAGTGCAATTCGTTTATTTTATTCTAATGGAGAAATACCGTAAACGCTAACAAGGAATCCTAGAAACATAGAGGGCAAAATAGTTAGTTAGTTAATATAATATAGTTAGTTAGTTAATATAATATAGTTAGTTAGTTAATAAAATAGTTAATAGTTTAATATAAGCCTGTTGTAACTAAGTAAAGAAGACGAATTTTCTCTCTTAACAAAAGCGTATGACACAATTTCCTAACTCTGATTTTATCCAACAATTTTCTTCTTCGGCGTTTCTATGCAGTTCACACCCTTATTCGAGGAATTGAGACTAAAAAAGGTGTGTGAATTCTATGATTTCGATAGACGTGATGACTGTGCGTCAACGAGGCATTAAAAGCCCTAACTGTTCCGTAGTCTGTCAGTCTCTTTGAAACATATAAAAATATTGAACTCTAGTATCCTCTAGTAGTCGGTTTACTTGACATAATATCAGTTTTATCACTATATGAACTAAATTTTATACCAGCATAAATTCATTCATCCAGTGATAGTCAGAAATGCAATGAATGATTTTCTATTCCATGATTTGGGTTATACATTCATATGGCAAACGATCATTACACAATACAGAATGGAATCTATGTACAACGTGGTGCTCGCTTGGGAGTTATAAAAGTAAGAAAATCGACGTAAAAGTATAAAATTAAACTAATCGGGTAACTAAATTTGTGCGCGTATGCAACATATTCATTTTTCGACTGATCAACTTCCATAGAATCCAACAAATTGATGTTGCGTTAAAATTGGTGGAAGCAACTTTTGGTTCAATATCATTTTAAATACGCGGTTCTAATAGTGGTGAACAAATAGCCATAACGTTACCATCATTGGAGGAGCTGTAGTTCACGGTAATCTGGTCACACGATGCACATACAGTGTATTCAGTGCACCAGATAATTGGGGAGAGGTTCAGTCTAGGTACAGACCATGCAGGTACAGTGTAGTTAGTGTACTAGATAATTAGGTACACGAAATGTATTGTACAGGCAGAAGAAGGTGTATGAACATACAGTACGTGCAAATGAACTCTTTATACGCGTCTTACAGAATGAGACAAGTAATACGTTGTAGGTAGGGAAAATTTTAACGGAATCTTTGCAGCAGTTTTTGCTATAAAGACACTAAATATTTATCAATTCTGTCGCATAAATAATTTGTGAATCAATAACAACACCAAACTCTCTTGTGCTAAGCTTCGTACATGTTTGATTTACTGATTATCACACCGTACAACATTGCTGCTGTAATTATTATCATAATAATATAAGCTCAGATGCGTGGAATCGCGTAGCATATTGAGCTTGAGCACCAATAAACAAAATAGGCCTATCTAATATGAGCCGCTGCTAGGCCGCCTGCACAAATGCTGGGAGGTTTGCTGAGATAACATGGAGGACTGCCTCCCTGTCTCCAGCGGCCGCTCTGCTCAGTGGCTGTACCAACCCAACGCTAAATGAATGAAATCTTTCGTACATTTTTCTATAGACGTTTGTTTCCATGTGACTTACTTGGTTACGTAGTAATGAATATTTCTGAGCTGGTTATGAACCAAATCCTCGATTCATCGATTCGTTCATTTTTTCTCAGTTTTTGTGTATTGAGCTTTTCCCTTGAGTGTCAGAAAATTGGTAAGATATGTAAAAGAATTCCTGATACCTGAGATCCACTCTTAGGAAATTCATGCATACTGAAATATTGTGTATACTTGCACACATACAGTGCATACTTGCAGTTAATTCTTCGGACCTTTATTACTAAGCACTCTTGTACTCTTTTCCAGACGAGTCAGTTGTTTCGATAGTGGTATTAGATATTCCAATTTGAGAATATCTCTGGTGACCAGTAAAGTTTTTGAACCGAAACGGCGAATGCGTATCATAAAGAAATTGGTGTATTTTTTGCTCGGTCAATTTTTGGAGACAAAAATATTCATTTCTGAAGCCCTTCCACCAAGAAGTGAAAAACAGCACTAGCTCATCGTCCAGGTTATTGCTTACTTGTGCTTTCTAAAAAAAATGTGGACTCATTTTCTGTTCCCAAGCATTAAGTCGCTAACTACGCACTCAACCTGCAACCAGCATGCCACTCATACGAATAAAATAGTCAGTGAACTCAAGCATACTCAGAGAAAAAACAATATTTAGGTGAGGATTTATTACTACAAAATTAAAGTGACAAAGGGCTGGTCTGTCCTTCAATTCTAAATGTGTGCCTATTCCCAGCTTTGTTCAAACTCTGAACGCACTTAATGAGGAAATAACATAGTTCTTGTGGTTAGAAAAGTGTAGGTAAGAGCTATCTCATTTCACTTCTTGACAGTTATTCTCTGTTCTGCAGTTTTCCAGTACGCTTATTCGCTATTCTGTAATACCTTAAATTACACGTTGTGCAATACTTGAATTCTGTTGTTCACTGTAGTGCACTACCTCACCACAACCACTAACATTTGCAGCTGCGTTCAGTGCAGGTGTTCGTGGTTTCCCCACACATCAGTACTGGCGCTTGCTGTTTAACAGCGAGGCATAATTCAACTGAGGAAGGCAGCGCCCGCAATGCGATTAAGCGACGACCGTCACAATGACGGCCGCAGCTGCGTGTTGCTCAAGTGGTCGTTCATTTGCATAGGAAGCCGCAAGTTATGCGGCTATGAATAGTTGTATTATTTCGCGTATGAATGGCAAATTAATAGATGAAGCGTCAAACATGGCCTTTGACAATTTGATCGACACTTTAAGGACCAAAGACGAATCTTGTCATGAATTATTCAAGAAGGAACTTGTGTTAACTTTTAATAGCAATGAATTAAATGGATTCAGGAGTACAATTATACAAATGAGTAAATGGGATTCAGGACTAGAATTATGTATAAATTTGTAAATGAAATAAAATAAATGATATGAGTACGTGTAAATAGAACATGTGTATAAAAATAAAATGACAAGAATAAAATAAATGGCGTGAATGAATTGAATGAATTAACGAAAAGTATGGAATATATCAAATGTAGATTCAAAACTTTGAGGGTATAAAAATCATTTAATTGAAATGAATATTTTTTGAGAGCTGTTTAATTATTCGGTTAAAAAGTATTTACATTTGTCAAGTAAACGATTATATTCCAACCTTTAATACATTAATACCATCTTTGTAACTGTTTTCCCTGATGTAACTGTATTTTTTATTTGATTCACCCCCATGGATTACAATGTTTGTAGATAATTCTCTGACTTTCCCACTATTCTGGCAACCAGAAATATAGGGTGGTCCAAAAGTCACTTTAACAATTGAAACATTTTTTCTTTTTTTAACCAGAAAATATACAAAGCTTTAATAATATGTGATTAGGTGGTTTATTTATGATGTAAGTTTGTATTTATAATACGACCTAACATTTCAGTTACTCTGTGTAAGGCACTGGTGAGTATTTAAATGTATTGCCTTATGTATTTAGTACAAAAAAACTCCGATAAAAAGTGTAAAACAAAGTTTCAACAAAAGTCGTGCAGCTTCACATTTGATACCCAGTTTCGAAATGTCAAGGTTTGGAGAAAAAATCGTCAATTTTGGTTTACGAAATGTCAATTTTTCTCTCTAGTCAAAAATGATGCCCATACCTGCAGTAACTTAGTTTAGTTTTAATTGGGAATGCGACTGTGTTTGATCTACCTCTGAGATGAAAGCTTGTTTGATGTCATGTGGTAGTTTGGATCACATACACTAATTATTGTCGAAGGAGTGCAATAAATAAAGCTAGCAAGTGCTGTTGCAGAGCAGAAAATATTTTCAATAGTTAAACCTTTGTATCGAAGCATAATTCGGCTCTTCAGGAAACCTTTTGTGATGATACTGAACAGTTCATCTGCAGTTATTTAAGATCACGTTTGCAAAAACTCAACCAATTTTTACTGAAATATAACTGTAAACACCTGCTTCTTGTAACTCTCATCACTCTGAAAAAAGTTTTCCTCTACGTCATGTATGGCGATTACAGTAACATTATATAAAAAAGGATTTATTCGAAAATTTCTCATATCAGTAGAAAATCCTCAAATTTTTAAATTTTAAATTAAGCTTTCAATTCAGTGCATAAAATGAGCTCCAACATCCTACTGATAATGGTTTCATGAAGTGCTATGCAGTTTTGATAAAAGGAGCTACCAGAATGAATAATTCAAGGAGCAACTTAAAGGAGTAACAACCTTTCACGAGTCTACTGACCATCTGTTTAGTATGGACACCTATTGATGGTTACCTTACTTTAATAAGATTTTGATTCTTTTCATTTATACTTTATCGACGCTGTATGAGAAGTGCTCTATCAATACATATGTTTGTATTCGTTTGTTGTGAGTGCATTCAAATGAAGAGCATAAAACTTGCTAAAACTGATTGCTCAAGAAAACCATTACGAGTACTTACATAGAAACTGATTTTTTTATGTCTTAATGCCTGTAATCCAACACCATCACTAAGTGTCATTAAAATAAAAGAAGTGTCTGTTCGGACTAAATCCCTGCGTTTCATTACGTGTTGATCGCCATTGAGTAATATTTATTTTTTCCTGTAAAGTTGTCATTTAGCGAATGCGGTTTGAATCTTACTCTACGTACTCTACAATGTGCACTACAACGACCTTCCACAATGCAACATTAAAATTTCTATGACTTGTTTTGATCAAGTGTTAATTTTAAGCTCCTCGTACTACTCAGATTGTCAAGCACACGTGGACGCACTGTGCCTCGTGGACAGAGCCAATATTGCCATGCGCTAGCAGCTTTGAAATTCTAACGTATATCCGATTTGCTTATGAATTGTTAATGAAACTTCTCTGGCCCTCTTACTCTTGTAATTTCCATCATTGGGAATAGCTAGATACGCTAGACACAAAAGCTGTGAATGCTTGCAACAGGAACTGAACTCGTGCTAATTATGCGTAGCTAATACGGCATCATTACGAGTCACAAATTAGTTTATGGAGCCAACCTGAATATTGAAATATATGCGCCTGTGTCAGCGAATTTGAAATAAAACAGTGACCTTTCATAAATAATTAAAGCCGTAGCGTGTTATTGGTTCTAATGCTGGGCTCCATTTTTAATTTAGGAACATAAATTAACTATTAACAAAGGTTGGTCACATAGCGTAAGTGAATGTAAAGAGAAATAGATCGCAAATGTCATCCATGTGAAATTTCGGAACACAAACAGGTAATTTAGCCTTGAATATAATGAGGAAATACTGATAAGCAATTTATTTTTTCAGTTTTAAGTTTTAATTGGGAGCATTAACTATTATTACCTGGTATCAATTTTTACACAGGTATAACATTTGAAGTATTTGAGGTAAACAGAAATTTACCCGGAAAAATGGTAAATATTACTTTTTTAAGTGTAATGCTTAAAATACTTTTTATAATATAAATTACCTTTTGTATCAGTATTATGTGAATATAAATTGTGCACAATTCTTACAGACGAATGAAGAATGAAAGTAGGTCTGAAAAATGTGAGCACAATTTTGAAGTACTCGGAACAAGAACATGGACCATTTCTTCGCTATTTTCTCAACCCTGGACCTTCCATAAACTTGATGTCTTGTGAAGTAAATTCGGTATTTATACATTGAAACCAACAGCTAAAAAGGAAAAAATTTACTTGTGCATTTGATTTTTACAACTTTGGATGGCTTCACTGAACGAGCGATACTTTGTACATGTTTGTGTAGGTGGGTGAACGTTAGTCGAGCTGTCTGCTGTAGCAAGACTCAGCGTATCTGCCATTTTGAAAGTTAAGATTTTAAAAATATCAAATAACAAGTACAAAATAAATCTAATATTCAGATCGTAAAAAGATATACTCTTGATTTTCTTAATATCAAACATCATTTGTTTTTAGGTAATCTAAAATTTTCTTTCTTGGTTTAGCGATTATTTTTCCTGATTGAAGTTGTTTATAGTTTATTCGTTCAGTGCACACTCGTACAGTGAGAGATGATAAGTATGAATTATAGACTGAATTATGAAATAATTTAAAATAACTCATCACAAGAATCTACAATTGGTGAACGTATTAGTCTTTTCTCATACAGTTAATTTTTCTGAGTTATTAAAATGTGCGCTTCTCACGAAGTAAGTATTACCTTGGCTCCGAGACCAGCCAGAATTGCTGCTCAACATCAAGCAACATTTGTATTATTTATGTCCGTCAGCGCCATAATGCATGATATATTAGTGTATTTAAAGGGAAAGTTTATTTTCATGAATGTTGAGAATTTGTACGAAAATAATTCAAGTTTCAAATTGCACAAATTCACTACGTGCAATGCTGTTACAGATATATAAATGTAAGCAAGATAGTAATAAAACTAGGCGCATCGTCATAAAATTTAGCCAATTTCACGAAAGTTGGCTTCGATTTTAATACTCTTAGGCGCTAGAAATTCTGAAAACCCCTCATTACCGGTCGAAAGTTCTAAGTTACTACTTCTGTAATTGCAACGAAAATCACTCGCGGATCTCAAGTCTACGTTACATAATCGTTTAACAGAAAGCATCGCAGTAATAGCTGTCGTTGCAATGCACATACATACATAGTTCCGATAACAAGGGCCTCAAAAACTACGCATCTTTTCTGTCACAAGCGAGAGAGGCGAGTCTGTGTTTTTTCATGTCTTGTTACACCACGACTTAGGAATGATACAAGTTCAATAGCTTGCCTTAAGAGCTGCCTTGGAATTGCGCAGGAGTCGTAAAAAAATGATGGAAGGGACAGAAATGACTGACATCACTCATCAAATTAGTTTGGTACGCTTTGTGTGAGAAAGTCTCCTTCCTTGCTAACAGGAATTAATTCACTGAGAAACGATAAAGTTTATTATTGAATGTATTTAAAATTAGAATGGTATGTATATAATAGTTCTTTTCTTACAGTAATAAAACGTGCAGTATGTTTTCTATATCATAACTCACTCGTCGTGCAATCGTAATTGAACACTGTACAATATTTATTTGTGTAGATACTTACTCTCTACTGAATCACATATAAAAATGTTGATAGTTTCGACTGTATTATGCCAAGTACGTGTGAGCTTCAATGTAAAATTGTTAGGAAAACGAACAAACAGACCAACATCAATCTTTGAACGTCTGCTCAAAACATAAACATAAGTTCAAATTCTTTCCTTAAACAAATAGCTTGACGCTACCTGTTTTGTAAGCTAAATTCGAAAAAACATAATTATTTATATTTGAGCGAACTCATTTTATTTCAAAGAGACTCAATCGTGAGGAAGTCAGTCAAGTTGATGTGTAGTCAGACAGTACTGCTACAATAATTAGTTTTGAATGGTGTGGGAAGTTTGAGGATGCATTTTTCGAAGTTTATTGTTTACTGAAAGAATTTCACTTCACATATTATTTTATTTTTCAAAAACTGAAATAAACTTTTCCTGACTGAGAGTCTTTAAATATCTAATGCTGGTGTTTGATTAACATTAACAGGTAATCGGTCATGCTCGATTATTTATCATTGGTCTACTACAATTTTTCTACTCTAATTTAAAAACCCGGTACGCCAGTGATCGTCTAGCCACCGGCAAACTAATGTCAAATTACAGGCTCACAATGGATACTGTTTCTTCGACGCTCAGCAAATTCAAAGTCCATGCTGCCTAAAAATAATTTTGAGTTGCAAAAATCGTGGAAAGTGAGCGCTGCATGCTGCCACGTGACTGTGACCGAATTAACTGATCATAATTGCAAGCGTGGCACTTTCAAAATCTGTTCTTGCTACGTAAAATATTACCAGAAACCATCTCATTGATGGTTCTATAAAGCTTGGTGATATATAAACAATTATCAGGCTTTTGTTGGCATGAATGACGTCAAAGATTTAAATGAAGGGTGGACAGCACTAGTGGACTACTTGCATTTTTTTCCCGTGGTAAATATAATATATTTTCCACGGGAAAAAACGCAAGTAGTCCACTCCCGTGCTGTCGCTAACACAGAGCTGACAGAGGCGATTACGATCCAGTAGTTTACTATATGAAGGGTGGACAGCACTAGTGGACTACTTGCATTTTTTCCCGTGGGAAAAAATGCAAGTAGTCCACTAGTGCTGTCCACCCTTCAAATATCTCTAGCAGGCGTATTTCTAAATCAAAGTTAGTATCTTGCAAAAGTATCCATAACTGAAGTCTCTGTTTTTCCAGCTCTGCAATTGCTGCTTCTGCTGCTGATCTGCCGGACCGCTCAGGGTGAGTACGAAATCATCACCGCCTTCATAGCACTTTTATTTGACAACAGGTGGGTAAGAGTAGTGATGAGAGATGAGTGATACCCAATTTTAATATTATTTCACAGCTTGGCTATTTATTCTATTTTACAAGAGGAATTTTATTACAGAATACTACACCATGAAGTCCCCACCTCACATAAATCGTCGCCAACGTATTCCGTGGTCGATAAGACATTCTGCATGAATTGTGGGCTTTTGCTGGACTAAGAAACTGCTCCCGATCCCTACACATGTTCCTTGGTACAGCTGGGCTGAGGTCGCTACACATGTTCCTTGGTACAGCTGGGCTGAGGTAGCTACACATGTTC
>VCRD01003984.1:2754-52017 GCA_006783055.1 Trinorchestia longiramus
CTCGATTGTTGGTTCTCGATTGTTGATTCTCGATTGTTGATTCTCGATTGTTGATTCTCGATTGTAGATTCTCGATTGTTGATTCTCGATTGTTGATTATCAATTAATTCAATTGAGATTTTTTGCATCTTCTTTATGAGACGCTGTTTTAGCGTCCCTAAAAATAAGGATCTAAATCAGTGGACTCAAACAGATAAAGCAAGAACGTCATAAATTACTTGTGAGCAGAAACACTTCTACATCACAATACACAGGGCAAATTAGCGACTGAATAAGTTAGTGAGAAGGCAAACATGGCAAGTGTCAACTGAATGCCATGAAAACTGTTTTGTTGCACTGATAAGAATAGCTCGAGTCTGTACACATTGCTGGAAATATGTATGCAGTACTTGAAAAAGATGGTCTGGTACGCAGGAAAACAATTACACTCCGTCTGTCGCTGTATGAAAAAGACCGTAAATGTCCATTATTGTAACGGTAGCCACCAAATATTTCGGAAATTTTTCGCGTGTAATACACGTAAGGTTGTAGCATAACATGACGTGTAGTCTGGGTCTGAGCATCGATCAAGCTGGCGCTCAATAGGTGGACGCTCTGCACGCTTCACTCAACGCTATCCAAATAATCTGAAACCCAAGAGCCATTTTCGGTGGACCTGTCAAACGAAAGTAGGCCAGTAAATATTTAATTCAATCGATGCGGTCTTCCATGTAGCACATAAAGCAGCCTGCCATCGGCATCGCCTTCCCTTTTTGTAATGTGGAATGTTTATCTCAATCGGAAAAGTATCAAGATGAAATTACATAAAACTTGTAAGGTCGTATGCTTTTCGAAGAGTTCAGATATACACCCCTCATCAACCAACACTCAAACATTTTTTCATGAGAAATGTTTGACCCGTTGCATGTTAGTGAAATCTTGCTATTTAAATCCTTAAGATCTATGATGTAAATAATTATTCAAAAGCTTTTACTAAATGTGATCTAAATCCTGTTCAAAATATATACTATACGAGCCTCTGCAAAATCCAGCATTTACATTACTAAATTTATTGACACTAGTGCATAAAAAATACATTTCGTTAAAGTAATGACTCAGAAATTACGGCTTGCATTTTGCGCCACGGCTTGCACATTGTTCTCAGAACTATTCCTGTATATTCTCAATACCATCCTCTGCTCGCATTTACACTCTCAAAACTTACATGTAGTAGAACGAGCACAAAGCTTTCCGCAGAGATTGCTGTAAATCTTTTTTGCGTCACAACGGTAGTACAATTCTCACATATGCTGGTAATAATCATTAATAATGTATCTTGTGTATAAGAAGCAGGACAGCAGGCCTAGGAGTTCATTGCTCACAGAATAGAAGAAGCCTCTCAGTTCTCTCGCTCATGTAATACTGTGGTTATTACGTACATGGAGCAGACCTAATCGCTCCTACTACCTGGCTCACACGGAGGAATCTTTGTGCCGGTACGAGAGATGGAGCGCAACATTGACCAAATTCGACAGCTCAGTTGGCAGGCTGGACCGTTATTCCTTAAGTCATCCAAAACACTACTACGACAGAAAGTGAAACACAAGCATTTAAACTAGCAGTAGCAAGTTATAAAATCAATTCAGAAATATATATGAATAATAGTAATAGTATAGTTTAATAGTTGTAATAGTATAGTTTGATATATAATACATATCTCAAAAATATTTTTTATACCATACTATTTAACACATACCATGGTCATTTTTCTACATCGCATTGGTATGTATTATGTAAGAATAAGTTGTCATCTCAAAAAAAGACTTAGAGTTACTTTGGATGCTAAGGTCAAGTTGATATTTTCCCCAGGTGTGACTATCAGGCTAAATCGTGTCGTAAGACCCCGTCATTTGAGGGAAAACGTTGTCTTGGCTTAACAGAATAGAAGCCTAATTTGAATTTAACGCTGTCACCACACACGCACCTCTAACCGCTCGGCTACTAGGGAACACGAGCGAGACGTCAAACATTGACGTCTCGTCAAAACATTGCCCCGAGAAAAATGAAAGCCTTTACCCGAGAACATGCAAAATGCATTCGAGGACTTGAAAATGTCCAACCAAAGAGAACAGTGAAGTAATTGGTGTCATTTGTTGCACCAGCAGGCCTGCAACAGACGTCGATAACAGCCATCACCCACTGCCGTCTACCACAGCCGTCAACATCAGACGCAAAAAGTAGCTGCGGTAATGTGCATGCAGTAGTTGCACACAGCGTCTACCAAGATTAATTAATTAATAATTAATAACTGATGTCACAGAACAGTGCTTTTATTCAGACATTAATTTAAGACAACCAATAATTTGGCTGTGGAGATGATTGTCTTTAATCTAGCGACTTGAAAGCTTAATTAAGGTTGCAAATGTAATTGCACGTGCACCACCTGTGATGAGAGTAAAAGAACCGTACATTGTTTGTGACTGTGAGAGAAGGCCTGCGGTGGCCCGCATGTTGAACAGCTGCTGTGGTCCGCGAATGGAGTCGTGGCAGAGCGTCGACAGCGTAACAATGAACATGGCAGTGACGTCAGTTCTGCTGAAGAGTTTTGCCTGTAACGAGGCTTGACTGCTCTAATGAATGGCAAGGAAACGTTTTGCTAAGAAGACCTATTCATTTTCATTCCAAGGAGCCCAAATAATTATGTCTGAAACAAACAATGTGCTGTACTGCAGCACTGCAAGCGTTGTTTCACTTCCTGTAAACAACCACTCTGTCGCTAAAAGTGCATGCTTTTGTTTGGCGGCTGTACTACAGAAACCCTATGGCTTGATCATTAATTACAATGAGCCATAATTTGAACCAACATACTGATACACGATCTTTCGTAACATACTCAGTCATCTTGATTTGAATTTAGCAGAATATGCTACACAAAATGCACACGTAGACGAACGAAAAAGCTGGTGTACTTGCGGAAGAAACCTGAATTGATAATAAGTAGATTTAAAAACTCGAGGCACCAGGATACGAGTTCAGAGAGCCGCTGCAATGTAGCCTCACCAGCTCAACATTTAAAAAAAGATTCTATCATAGAAGGAAATTTCTTCAATACTATTTCTCGATACCAGTTTCTTCCCGGTTATTAATAGTTTGTAATTTCTAGATGGCGATTTGTCCATGTGAATTAACTAACGATGATTTATAGATGTTTATTATTGATGAGTATTAATGACACTGCATTGATGTTGATTTACTAGTGACAGTTAATTGGCGATGATTCAGTAGTGAAGGTTTGTTGACGGCAATTTATTGATGGTTGCCTAACGATGGCGGTTTTATGATGGCAATTATTGTTCAGCTCGTATTTTACAGATAACTTTTTAGAAAAACTCTATCCTCCCTGCAATTTTGTGGCCATATTTTGGGTCAAATTTGATGACACTCGTTCAAAGAAAAACTGCAAAAACAACGAAGCGAAGTGCAGCACAGGACTTATTCAGTTGTGAACACGGCAATCATGCAGACATCGAGTGCAACAACAGAATGCATGCTTCAATAACAAATAGCAAACATTATGAGGACAACACGCGCTTCTTTGGATGACCCCAGAATAATGATTAGTAACGTTCGAGTGGACTGACTGGGAATTAGGAGGGTAATTGTATGAACCAATACTACAGTGAACCCTGGATGTTGATTGATGGGTCTGTCTGTCAACATAAAGAAGTGAATAAAAATAGGTACTCAGTATTTTTACTTAGGCCTAGTTGAAATATTGACATGTTGATGATTTTGATTCAGATATTAAAAGTTATTCCTCTGCGGCTTAGAGCGGTTGCTCCTATGAACAAATTAATATAGTTTGAGCGAAGCCTTCCCCAACTGCAAAGTCTCAACACGATACCGGACTTGGCTTCGAAACACAAGACTAACTGACCTAAATGTCGATGTTTCAGCCCCATGAGCAAACATAAAACAAACTCGCTCTGGCTGTTGGCGGTTTATCTGGTTTGGATCACAGAAATACTATTGTAAGATTTCAACATGCAAATTGAACGCGCAAATACCATAATCTGGAGCACTAACACGCCCAAGGCTGCCAGAATTCTTTAGCTTTAAAAGCTATGATCCCAAAACCGCTGCATATTCTGCGTCTTTTCGTTACCGTCATGGAAAAATTATTGTAATTCGGAGAGTAATTTCACACTTTTAGCGAAACAGAGCTGCAGTCACGTTCTGAATTACGCTAATAATAGTGTTCCGCAGCAAGTCCTGCTGCTCTCTCTCCTCATTCGTTTGGAAGGAGGCCTAGCTCGTAAACTGGTACGAGGAAGAAACACTAGACGAGGGCTCTATTCTTGTCCCTAACTTCAGTGTGTACTGCACGACCCATAACACGAGTTCGAGAGTGTTGCTCTAGGCTACCATCACTTCTTTCTAAGGGGCATGAAAATAGCAAAATACCTTGTCAATATTCCATAGACTGCTCTAGCATCATGCAAGTGGATCAAGTTGCTTGCCGAGCAAACTGTTCAAAATAAATGCGTGTATGGAACCGAAGGGATGTATTCTCGAAATTTGAAAATAGCTTCACTTAATTCGTCATCCGAATACGAAATGGAACTTAGAATTATATTAAAGCCTTTTTTGTGAAATTTTAGATACCCCAAGGCAATGTTTTATGATCAAGCCTGAGTACGATGACATTGATCCCGTTTTATGCGATGGCCGCAAGAACTGCAGAAAGGCTTTTATTGTATCATTAAGTCTTAATTGTATTATAAAAGTTCATGGTTTTGAGCTTGGCACTCCGTAAATGTTTGACATGAATATGACATTTGTTGAGTCAGATCTTAGATTAAGTTAGCGAGCTTTGATCAAAAATGTTATTTTAAATTCAACACTGTCCTGAGGAAGTTCCGTTCTTATAAACATGAGTACGTAACGGTAGCGATATTTCTTGAAAATAATGTATATTTCATTTTTATAAACACTTTCGTTGCAAAATTGTGACCGAGGTTAAGTGATATGAGTACACGGCTGTTAACTGTAATACAAAGAAAAAAATTGTATCTCCATGTAATACGGTCACTGCAAATGCGCACTAAAACAAGTTAAGTGATGAGAATAAATAAAGTGAAGGACAGAGGTTACTTTCAGGTCCACAGCGTAGCAATAATGGACCAATTAGGAAAGTGAAGGACAAAGGTTACTTTCAGGTCCACAGCTTAGCAATAATTAACCAAGGTGCACACAGAAGGTATGCGCTGCTAACAATAAACACTGACAACGAGGCTTGTATCTAGAAATGAAACTTCATATATTTATTCGTATTTCCAAGTCCTTCAATGAATAAATCCTATTCGATTATTATATGTAGATAACAATGACAGGCTGACCTTAAATATTTTGTAATAGAGGAAAATATATTTACTTTTCATCTGGTCACCGTGGCGAAACAACGCCACGTGTGTACAGGTGCTGGTTTCGTCCCAGCATATCGACAGTTTCGCTTGATGTCATACAGCGTAGTCTGCTTATTTGATGCCTGTACAGCAGGTTGCGTTGGAGTGTCAAAAAGCTCCAGATAAATGTTTAGAAAATGTGAACCTGAAACCAGAATTTCGAATCATTAACATGAAAGTTGATGGCTCGAAACTTTTTACTCGATCGATCATGGGAAACCTTAAGGTAATAAAAAGTTCCACGGTATACTACAACGATCCATCACTCGAACTAAGCACCGCTCAATAGAAGTTTGCCACACATTTATTTTAGAGGATTCAGCTGCCACCTTAAACCTACCTCACACAACTCAAAAGTCA
Organism: Trinorchestia longiramus; assembly: GCA_006783055.1. Lineage (NCBI taxonomy): Eukaryota > Metazoa > Arthropoda > Malacostraca > Amphipoda > Talitridae > Trinorchestia > Trinorchestia longiramus. Next base: position 8,559 of record VCRD01003984.1, read on the forward strand.
GCATTATTTGCCCTGTACTGATGAAGAGATGAAAATAATCGCCTTATTGAATGTGAAATCAGTCTCATTACGATCTTAATGACCTCTTCATGAACTCAGATGGTCTGTGAATGAATAAATCAATCGCTTCCATCTCTGGGCGGTACAGGCTCTCAACCAAGCCCAGTCTTCGATCCATATTAATTAGGCATTAACTCGCATCATTAGGCAAAATGATTAGGCAGCGAATAGGCGCTATGTTCATTACGATTGCTTTTTGGTGGTCATCGGCGTAATCTCTAAACTTCTGACTGATAATTTGCATAAATTATTGGTGGTTTAATAGTGCGCTTGCCCACATTGCTCCGCTGGATATGCCTATGTAGAGGACGCGCTGTTGGCTTCCATCTTTATGTACAATAGTTTACCATTACAATGAATATCGTAATGTAATTTTCATTAATAATGGCTTTTCATGATGCGCATAATTTATTTAAATAAGATCAAGTGTGCTAGACATAAAGTTAACTGCTCAACCAATATTATTAATAATTTCATACAACTACTCCGCTATAGAACTTGCCTGGCTACGGGGTCAGAATATTCAAGCTATTTGCCATTTATTCAAGGAATTATTGAGCTGTTTGATGTTCATGAAAGAAAACAATGCTCTGATTGTCCTCGCTTTGAAAAATAATTCATTTGAAGAAAAGAATAGGTGATAGTCATTAATTCAAGAAATAGCTTAGGTGGTTGACATTAGTTCAAGAAATAGTTTAGGTGGTTGACATTAATTCAAGAAATAGTTTAGGTGGTTGACATTAGTTCAAGAAATAGTTTCGGTGGTTGTCATTAATTCAAAGGAATTATGGGGTTTACATGAGAGCATCATTTGAAGTTCAGTTCACCAACAGAGGAAGCAGAGCATCACTTGAAATAAAAGCTGCATAAAGAAGTTCATCTCAGATTAACACCTGTGAATAAAAAAGCAACGCGTTTGGCAGTGTCTCATTTTTATTAACAACATACCTGAATACAGACAAATGAATTCAGCTTTTGCACTTTCTCCTTAATTGCCTGGTTTTGAATGAATCATTCATTGCATGTTATTTATTAAATGCTACAGTTTATACGCACAAACGAGGACAGGGAATTTTGTAATATTCGACGGGAAAGTTTTTGACGTCATAGTTCAATGGAAATATCGATATAGGAAGTCATTATCAAATTAAATACTATAGGAATTTGAGCTGTTTAGCTCTAGACATACTTCAAAATTTCGCATTTAGTGCAAAACATAGCGGTAGGAAGAACAGATATTTAGCGCTCGCTCAATCTCTGTGGTTCCTAATGACAATTCCTAGACCAGAAATAAATAAACTTACGGAAAAAATCGAATTGAAATGTACTGGGAAGGTGTACGCTGTCACATTTCATAAATCTGTTTTCCTGCCTTAACACGTTAACTCCGAAGTGGTACGTATGTGTACCACTGAGGTTAGGTTCTGTAATTTTTTCAGATCCTTCTAGCGACTATGCTTACAAAGTGAAGTTTTACACCAATCAGGCAATCGGAGGCAACGTGTTAAACGAATGAATGGAACTCGGCAGGTCTCAAGGAAGCAGTGAGGACTCGTACCAGTGCAGTTCTATTATATAAAGAAAGGCTTACACCCTGAGCACACAGCGTCAAATGAGATCTAATAAGGTATCCCTTAATAACACATTCAAAACACTACACTTACTACCCGAAAGCTGTCCTCTTCACAGAGTTTAATCAAAGTCTGTGAGTTAATTTGTACGTATTAGACGGCAAATGACAGCTGTTTCAAGATAACAGAGCAGCAGAGTTCACTCAGGATGTAAACAGAAGCCTGCCAGCCTCCGTCACTGGAGTGATCTTATGCTGGTGGCAGCCCTACACGTGATGTTAGTATTGAGCAAAGAGGAGCACGATGTCCGTGGTGCGTCTTCCATATGCGACAGGAAATCTTGTTCTGCACCCAATCACTAATAAAAAGTGAAGAATGTCTGTACGCAAGTAAAGGAGGATTATCACGCATGCATATTATAGCAAATTATAGAGTTTAATACATGCTTGCTGGGAGACGTCTCATATGTTATGCTGTATCATGGGACATAAGAAAGGTAAACATGAAATAAGTGAGAGGTACTGAAGATATTACGTAAGTAGCGGAGCCCATAAAATTCATTGGCAAATGAAGAAGAAATAAAGAAAAAGTTAATCAAATGAAAGCCAAGCAATACCGTATGGGCGCAGCAATATCACTAAGTCAATGATGACTGAGCCCTCTTAAAGTTAACAATTGTACAGTCAAACTAGCGAAAGACTAGTGGTCTGAAAAACTTTCATGGTCTCAAACCCACTTGATGAACTTGACTTTCTAGTCATTCTCGGCAGGACTTGCTACAGCCAGGCCGAAGTCAAGGCTTGGTGTGTGACGGAAGTGTCAGCCCGAAGTCAAGGCTAGTTATGTGACGGAATTATCAGGCCGAAGTCAAGGCTTGGTGTGTGACGGAAGTGTCAGGCCGAAGTCAAGGCTTGGTGTGTGACGGAATTGTCAGGCCGAAGTCAAGGCTTGGTGTGTGACGGAATTGTCAGGCGGTAGTCAAGGTTTGGTGAGAGACGGAATTGTGAGGCCGAAGTCAAGGCTAGTTGTGTGACGGATTGGTTAGACTTGCTTAGCATACCTAACAGATACACTTGTTTGTATGAGGATATTATGACTTATATTGCTTTATAAAAGAAGTCAAAACTGGCAAGAAATATGAATCCTTCAGTCACTTATATAAACCTTATTGGCGGGAATTTTTACATACAGACGAGGCTCTTTTATTCAAGCGGCTTTCATCGTCAGTTGCAAACCCTGGCCAAATATTGAGCTAAAATCAATGGTATGAAAAAATGACTCACAATAGCAGAACCAATCAAGGAACTGAATGATTATTTCAAACACTAGTCAATACTCAGGCGAAATGAGCCATTAACTATTCAGGTAAGCACTCATAAAAAAAATTAGCTAACTACTAATCACAGCGGGTGGAGGTGCAACTGACTTGAAACTACTAAAGTATTCAGTTCATACTGAATTGCTGAGGAGTAATTCTGAAATTTGCGCTGCCAACACATGGCTAATGCAAGGTTGCATTAGGGAGTTGCTTCTCAGAGACAGAGACATCAGCTCGCTTAAGGCAGAGACGACGGAGCCGTAAATAGAACAAGCGATCTTGAATGTTTTAAGGGCACATGTGTATTTGACTGTGAGTTCTATGATAAGGTGGATTATAAATGTTAAGGGATTCGGTCATAAACTGTGTTTTCTTTATACAGGGTGCGGCAACATAACTTCTGTTTTTCAAAGCAAAGCGCTTTGAAAAAAGGAAGTTAGTTGCTGCACCCTGTGATCGAGCATATGGACTCACCGAGTGCCTGCCCTGTCATTTTATTTTGAATGCTAAATGGATAATTTTACTGGGTTTGTGTAAATTATTCATGTTTTCACAATAATGCCACCGCTTAGCGTGTCAAGCGCAGTAAAAGCTACATGAATATGGCTTCTTCAGTGTTGACTTAGATATATATTTTTAAAAAAACTTCTTTAAAAGACACGGAGCAAGTATTAACTTCAATCGCAGACTATTTTTTATAATATATAAATCAATGAGAAAGTGTACAGGTTATGGAGAGCATTCTTCCAGGAAAAAAGCATTGGATTTTTTAGGACAAATAGTTTCTCTGAAAACTTTTACCATTTTTCTAGCAATTGTATATTTGAGAGGAAAAGGAAACACTATCGAAACCGTAACACTTCTCTGCAACTGTACCATTTATAATTTTCCACTCCAAAACTTTTTGCCCCCACTAAATTTATTATGTTGAGCTATTATTTCTTCGAATTCATCAGATTAAAATTACATTGGATTAGATTATATTAAGTTCATTTAGTGGAAAGTGATTTTGGCTTCATCCAAATCTTGGATGTAAATACGGGAATTAAATAGCCGTGCATCGCAATGGCTGTACAACAGGGTTTTTTCGAGCCTTCGAAGCATTTACGTCTGCCCAACATTGACTAACCCTCATACCCGTATACAGAACGAAACAATTGTTTGAACCCTCAGATTTTTTCCCTCTCAGTGGGGGTATATTTTTATTTATCAAGTAGCCGGAAATTAAAGACGCAATTGTGCAAATGATCTGTTTTCGTAGTAAAAACTGGGTCATGAAAGGGTTAGTCAATATCCGGAAGGACTATTAAAATCCTACAAGAACTAAATTTGAAGTGTTTTCAAGCAATGGCTAGAGATCTCATCAATCCACACAGCTTAAATTCTTTTTATTCACTACAGCACAAATGCCCCCTTATTAGAGACTGTATTTTATTTATTCAGTCATACATCTTAAACTATGATTCAGTACTACAGTACAAAATTTACAATTATTACTCACGGTTTGGAGCGCCGTAAACCCCAAAATTTTCCAAGTAAAAGAAAATATTTAATTGAGTACATGCGTCTGCATCGCTGACTCGTAAAATTGTTCCATGAAAATTTCCTACCAAAGGGAGGAAATGCATTATTTCTGAGTATAAGCACGCTAGTTATTAAGCTGAAACATAGTTCATGCCTGTAGCGCACACAAGCCAACTCTTCAAAAGATAGTAATGAAAGGCCTCAGTGCTAACATGAATTTTCTCTGCGTTTATGACGACCATCTTAAAACAACAATACAAATAACTAACAAGAAATGGCTCTCCAGCTCATTGTGTGGGATATTTGACTGTGTGAATGAGCAGCGATTCACAGTCACTGTAAAATGGCTCTGAAATACGCATTCAACGAATCCAAACGTTCATAGATATTGATTATATTTATGATAAATGTACAATCTATCGAATGCATGACAACCCAATCCGAATTTTATCGTCAATTTACCGGTGATAATCATCGGTTTGCGGTCATAATCATTGTTTATAGTAGGAATTTTCGACGATAGAAATAGTCCCGGTTATTACCGGTAATTATAGGTATTTCCAGACGATGAAATGTTCGCCGACGATATTGACCGGTCTTTACAGTCTTATTCCTACCGTCATTCCAAGCATAGGGAAAAGACGATAAAATACAGTCTTTTTCAGATAATAATTACCGGTTTATCGTAAGATATAATCGGTTTATCGTAAGAAAAGACGATAATTACCGGTTAATTCTGACGAAAATTAGCGCCGGTCAGACGATAAAATTCGGACTGGGAATATATGCTCAATGTGCCGTTTTTATTCCCTCTCGAGAATAATTTCGTAGAGAAAATGGATGTTCACCTACATGGCACTAATTTCCTTATTTTGGTACATTTATCTTCAATAATACCTATGATATTATTAATAATACTAATTTTATTATGAATGGTATTCATTTATTAATATAATATTATTATATCAGTAATATAATTAATACCTCATCACATTCTATTAAAATCAAATCGAGAAGAATTATTTCACCTATAATCTCATTAGAAGTGAGAAGCCTATGATTTATCCCCCCGTTCAAACAAAGAATTAAATTCAAAACAGTTCTGAAATTCAGGAGCTTTATATTCCTGTTAAAAATAGCACCTGCGTTCATAATACCGACTTGGGCTGGGTCTGAAAGTAAAAAATTTACCAATTTAGTAGAACGATCTGACGAGGATCTATTCGAACATCTCTACAGAGCTCCTCTCAAGCTTGTTCACAACATTCTGAATATTTTAATAGTAAATTAGATCCTGAGATTTACGAAGCAGTCATTTCCGATTATTAGTTTTTCCTTCCTTTTGAACATGAGCGTGAATGACCAGTAAACTTCATCCATAAAAAAGTCTGACAAATACGTTCCAGTTTCATGTTCATGCGCAAACGCACAGTGTCTGCTGCCATAGGTCTTCCTGTTTTCCATGAATAGAATCGAGTTCTCGGAGAGTAAATTTCCCAAAGAACATTTTCCGGTTTTTATTGTTGTTTTTATTTTCTGTACAGAGGCCTCGAGCTGAAAATGCCTGCTGTAGTGAAAAATGTTTATGGGAGCTTGCACACTCACAACAACAACGTAAATTTAAGAGCAAGCATGTAAATTTGGTGCAGAGAAAAGGATGCATACAGTATGGACGGCGCAGCACCTCTTCGCTGGACCTGATGAAACAGCCGCGTCTGTATCGCTCGTGGCTGGCAACAGGCCACGCCTGAAAGGCCTAGCAATCCCTGAGCAATCTATTGAAATCATTAGGCTTTCATATTCCTTTCCAGCATTAAAAGCATTAAGAGATAGACAATAATGCCCTCGTGGAAAGAAAAGAGATATTGCCGGTTCCTACAATGCAAACGAACTGGGTTCAGCCACCTACAATGCAAACGAACTGGATTCAGCCACCTACAATGCAAACGAACTGGGTTCAGCCACCTACAATGCAACGAACTGGGTTCAGCCACCTACAATGCAACGAACTGGGTTCAGCCACCTACAATGCAAACGAACTGGGTTCAGCCACCTACAATGCAAACGAACTGGGTTCAGCCAAACTGGTAAGGAGCTATTAAGAGACGTCACAGCAAATTTTTCATATGATTTAAACTACCGATATATTTATAAGAAACCTTAATTACGCTCAACATGAAAGTGTTCAAAGATATTTTTATATTATTTGTCTTAGGTTCAGGAGCATTGTAACATTTCAACATAAAAAATTCTGGTAGAAACGGCATCCATTTTCAATCATTATCAATCCTCAGAAACATTTTGATTCTGTAATTTTGTGGATGCTTTGTGCTACTCGAAAACTTTCGTAGCCTCCCCTTCACTCCATCCTGAGCGTACAGTATACAGCTCTAGTAGTGAGAATTAAGAAAGTATTTTTACGCTTAATTTAAAGATCAGGTATTAAAGATTCGTCTTCACATTTCTCGTCTTCCTCAGCTGAGGCGACCGCCAAGGAATCGATAAAACATGCTCCTGCTCAAATTTATTCTCCTGCAGTGTCCTATTTTTGAGTCTTAGAATTGTCAACCATGAAATGTTTCAAAGTGCTACGCTCTAAACATATAGTCGATGGTTAGTCTGACCCTGTCAGTGACAGTTTAGAAGCCATTCATTCAAAAAAAAGCCAAGGCACGTTCGTAATGTTTTGTTGTCTCTGACATAGCCTCAAAAACAAGAACATTTCAATATTTTATTCTCCCTTTAGTCGATAAAAGCGAAAGATTTTGCTTTTTCTTGCCTTTGGTCAGAAAATTACAACAATAATTCAAAGAAAACTCAGCACCCTCGAAGTTTTCAATACCTCCATTCAAGTGAGGCAAGGAGACCGACTATTCTTCATGATATCAGGGAGATGATCTTGGGGATCTAAATCTGAACAAGTTCTGAGAGGGAAAAAATGGAAAATCATTAGTTGGAATAGAGCCAATATTTGGGATCAAGCTCGTCGAACTTGGATGCTGCCGCACTTGAGAAAATTGTGGCTCATCATGCGTTTCGTAAAGATTTAGTAATATATCATATTTCGGGGGAGACATATTTTTCATGGGGATGAAGTACTCGAGAGTAACACATTAGAATTGAACAGTCGTTTAACTGAATTTTCAAAATGCAATGTCTTTCTGATTACTCATATAATACGGTTTGATTTAGTCTTGTTTAGAAGTTTAAATCGTCTTTAACTAATTCAAAAGTCACCTTACTTCGAACTTTAGCCCAATCTTGCTCATGCCCTTATAGGAAAAAATAATTATCTATAACACTAATCGGATCTTTTTTGTGGAACATTTCGAAACTGAATGCTACCATAAAGAGATATATGTATTGAAACAACAATTGTACGAATTTCTTTTCCATATACGTTATTAATTCAGAGGTGAGAGCTTTATTTAATTTTTAGAACAGCTGCAGTTAAAGTCTTTTCAAAACTTGGCTGATCGTAACATACGAAGAAACTCACGAACACAACAAACAGTGAAGGAAGGAGTACACGTAAATCAATGAACGTGTTCAATATTGCTTGAGCTCACCTATTAGTTTGTTAAGTTTGAAAGAGAACATGATTATGAAGATCTAATAATATCTGAAGAAACATGATCAAACTCACTTGTGTCAAAATTAATACCTGTACTGATATAAATTCTGAATGTCTTGTGAAATTTAAACGAAAATTTACAGCTCTCTAAGTCCTACTACGTTTTAAAGAATTGTTTTTTTTAATTTTTGCAGTAGAAGCCACCTATCACGTAACTTGAAACACTCGTTCAGTTCATGAGAGGCTGACAAATGCGTTTAGCGTTCATATTGCATCGCATCCTTATCTGCAATTCATGAAACAAGCCTCTGCTGATGCCAGAGTGTGCCATCTGCAACACCTCAGGGGATTTCGCAGTCCCTAAGAAGTCCTGGCGACAAATGACTGCATGAGCACAAGCCCCAGTGTGTGATAACGGGATGAATGACACCGTCAAATTTTTGCGGTTCGCTTGTTTGTTTCTGGTGCACGCAGTGCACACGGTGGATGCGTGACGTGCTGGCGCAGACACCGACGTGTTGTGTCAGTATATGTACAGCTGTTAGGAAAAACACACGAATGGGCTGTTCACAAATTTAGTGGTTGCAATGGTTGCTGGCGTTTAAAATACGACTTAAATGTTTGAATGCTGCATTATAATGTTGTATTACCACTGCGTCTCACAAAGCCTCTTTCAGCTTTCGGAAAACCAGAATCAGGAAGAAGGAAGCCACTTTACGATCTGGATTCCTTTAAAACGGGATCTTGGAAGAGAGGAAGAGACGAGTAATAGATAGTGATACATGATATTTATGTTAATGCGAATCGATAAAAATCAGGACAAAGAGACAGTGATTTTTTTAGCAATTTATTGCAATGCCTCTCTTTCCTTCCCTTCATACTGGACAAATAGGTTTTGGAAAATTTTTGAACTGACAGACGCGCCCTGATTTAAGCTTAGGTGCAGAAGTCATTTTGGTCCTGGTAATATTAAAGAAACTCTCATCAACATGAAACTCCCGCAGTTTGAAACGATATACGGGAATAGAAAGAAGCTGAGATTATGCTACCGAAATGGCGATCTAGCGTTTTATTTCAAAATATCAACTCTGCTGCCCAACTATTCCGTGCAGTTTATAGGAAAGGGTCCATAAAGCTGGACCAAATTCAAAAGAAGAATTCACAGAAATTAATTCAAATAATGGTAACTTTCACGGCTGCAGGTGCGCGCATTGCATTCACGCCCTCCCGTTCTTTCATGCACGAAACGTGCATGAATGAATTTCTAGGTAGGGCACTTTCTCTTTTGAAGGTGGTAATATGAGTCGTAATAAGATGTTTAACTGGGTAGAAAATGGATATAAAATTGCCTGAAACATTTTTAAAGATTTCAAAAAAGCATCTGAGCACAGACACTGCGTTCTAAATTGCCCATTTTTGTTGGAGTACACTACAGTAAATGTTTCCTGTCTGATCTAGCTATCAGATATGCAAAAATAAGTATCTAGCAATCCATGGAAGGACTATACATTTCATAAATATTTTTGATTTGTTTGGCATCTTCCATACAGCCTGGCGTTATGTTCTAAATTTTTATCGTAAACTGCACGAAGTTTGCTATTATTATTATTAAGTTCCTGGTTTAACCTCTGCAGCACAAAGTTTGTTTGAAAAAGCTTCCTCTACAACAACAGCAGCAACGAGCTCCATATAACAAGAGCGATGTAGACTGAAGTGAAGGCCTCACTTGGCCACATGCAGCAGAGATTATAAGCGACAATTCTGGGACAATGGACGAGCCTTGGACAGGCTTGTACTAAGCGATTTTTCTTGACATAAAAAGGCCTGAATTACCTCGTCAAAGACTCCCTTATACAATACACAAAGAGCATACATATTTAGTATAATAGATTACCCTAGCCATAGAAAGTATTAGTAAAATATTGTAACTTCAACAAAGCACATCTAGAGTTCAATATCTTCTGAATAGCATTCGTTGCCTGTGTAAACCAAAGGCCATTAAAACATCAATGCTCCAAAGCTAGGCACTCATAATGGGTTGGAAAGGAACCAGGCAATTCGAAGTGGAGTTCTCAAGTTTTATGACACACAATAGTGTGAACTTCAGTATGAGCATAACACTTTTTTCATTCTTAAAAACTCGCAACATTACATATGTCTTTGATATTCCACATACGCTATTAGTGTGTCATGATTCACCGTGAAATAAAACACCAGAAGTACAAATTAATACATTGTATTTCAAACTTACAAAAGTTCGTAGCCACCGGTTGAAATGTCCCGAAAATAAAAAAATATCTAGCTTCCACTTGTTGTATGTGTACTGAAGCAACAACATTGTTTGAAACATTAATATCCTAACATTTAGCCCCTAGTTGTTAGAATAAGTATCGCTGCAAGCACCATTACTTAGTAAACATTGCTGGACCTCTTGTCAACAAGAACCTTGTGTCGTGAAATATAGAGAAGCTTGTATATGCGTATGCCTCTATATGCATATGAAATATTGTCAGATCAAAAATACTACACGTTTTATGTATGTATTAAGCTAATTAAAATTAGCTCAATATACGTACATTTCAGCCCTGCTAAACACTCAAATTTTGAACTAAGTAACATTTAGAAAAACAATGAGACTTTACATCGAGAAGAAACTTCAAGCTTCAGTCAAAGTATCAATCAATGTGGAAAACGTATGACGTATCTGGATTGAGCTAGAATTATCAGAGTTGGGTTCCTGCTTGCACGTTATGCCAGAAAGTGTAAGCATTTGACCTAACAGGGGAATACACGACACAAATTTTCACATGGTGCATCCAAGGCGTATGTTACAAAATGTAAAACGTATTTATAATCACTGCAACTATTGAAGCTCTTAAAAATTCATTGAATATATAAAACTACGATTAAACACACCACATTGTTCATAAAAAGTAACACAGAATAAAATAACAAGTAATGGACAGCGATAAACCAGTCCACGAAACCAGTCCATTCACATCCTAGACTGACACCATTGTCTTCATAATCCTAACTCATGTAGTGGGACACCAGCACGTCGAATACACACTTGATATATTAAACATTTGTAATTCAGATGAGCTATAAAATGCACGTGGTGGTTTGAAATGCACAAGATGCTAACACACAAGGTAAAATCAACTCCCCTTCATATTAGGCTCATCAAGAAGCCAGCGACGCTCTCGTTGCGTTGCTGCAGGCAGTAACGGCAGGCAGAGTGAATTAATTTCTTTTGGCATTACTTATGTGGCTCACTGACACGCTCTGTTGGGAAACAACAATGATTGCACCTGTGAAAGTAACATCTTCAACTGCATGAATTATGTTTACTTTTTTCACTAATTTCCAATATTACTTTATTAGAATTTTTTGGACGCAATTTTGAACAATTTTGAGGAATATTTCGACGTTCATGTGAACGTATATTTTATGCACTCCAATCACCACCTGAACTATCATTGATACATTATGTAATACGCAAAACATCAACAACTAATTACCACAAGCCTAGTACCCAGGAAACTTGAAAGTTTAGATGGCAATCATTTAGCGTCCCACACAGAATCCTAGAGTCACAATGTCATCAACATATGATCGTTTGAACTAAAATTTCCTTGCCTAACTTGGCGAATCATAGGTCACCAAACTACAGGAAGTGAACATGTTCAGGAAAGCAATTATTGCTGGCAAGGTTCGGCAAGACCAGAGGCTGTTTTGATTGCCCTCACCAAGTGAGGCGTGAAGGAATATTGCACAGCAGCGGCAACAACTTGGGTCGTGAGCCCCAACTGCTGATGGTCGGCCACGCACGTACTCCATTCTGCTCCAACTGTGATAACACTGCACCAATGCTGCCTTCAGTAACACTGTGCCAATGCAGCCTTCAGTAACACTGCGCCAATGCTGCCTTCAGTAACACTGCGCCAATGCTGCCTTCAGTAACACTGCGCCAATGCTGCTTTCGGTAACACTGCACCAATGCTGCTTTCGGTAACACTGCGCCAATGCTGCCTTCGGTAACAGTGCACCAATGCTGCCTTAAGTAACACTGCACCAATGCTGCCTTAAGTAACACTGTGCCAATGCTGCCTTCAGTAACACTGTGCCAATGCTGCCTTCAGTAACACTGCGCCAATGCTGTCTTCGGTAACACTGCGCCAATGCTGCTTTCGGTGCACTGCGCCAATGCTGTTTTCGGTAAAACTGCGCTAATGCTGCCTTCAATGACACCACGCTAACGTTAATTAAACAATGTAGGAAAATTAGCCCGGAAGAGGCAAAGCAGGTGTTCCACTAAGCACGGGGCTAAGGCTAAACTTGTACGAGGAAAATGATAGGGGATTTTGAGATGTGTTTAAATAGAAAATAATGAAGTACTCCTAGTGTTGCACTCTCTAATCAAGTGCAGTAACGCCATGAAGGGTTACTCTCACTGTAACAGAGTAACGTTGAGATGGAATACCTTGATTATGTATGGTTATACAGACATGCCATCAGTGATTTCAGGAAAACAAACCCTCCTCCTCACTCCAATGTGCGTGTGGTTCACTAATTTTGGGCAGTATCTAATTCATGTTTAGCGCACATTTTTTCAGTAATTGTTACTAACCATAACTGCTCGATTTCATCGCCTCCTCAGTCATAAGTGCTGAGAAATAAAAATTTCAGATATAATGACTAATAATTGGGATATTTACAAATAAATCGCATCATTCAACATTGAGATTAAATAAACTGGTTTTAGCTAGTCTATGTTAAGGAATATGACAGCTGGACTTGCTTTTCCTAAAGCTTCTTAAGGTAATTGTTTTGCCTGCCGTAATAACTCATCTTTCAATATAAGCTAGAACTAACTAGAGTGATCGTTTTATTTACGTATTTCCTACAAAGAACGTTTTAATTAGGTATTTACAGCAACAAATATATGAAATTCCATCTGAAGTTTAATATGTGACCTAGTTTATGTATCTTTACAAATTGCTATACTACTGTATGACAATTTGCATTCCAAAACATCGGTCTACATTGAAAAAAAGAACAATTTATAATAAGATTCATTCAGTTTTTAATTGGAATCAAACATTGTTAGGAGCATGAAAAGCAGCTTCCGTCCAAAATGCGAGGCCACAAACAATAATAAGTTTTATTTGAAAGTATGACTGTGTGCCTGCACAAACGAGAGCTGATCGTTAGTTTCATAACGTTAATTGACAAAATTCTGCTCGAAAACTCGAATTCATAACAATCTGAGTGAAGCAACTTTCATTAGTACAACCTCTTATACTTTGTTAAAATGACTGCCACCAATAGGAGATGGCATAACAGTGCAAATTAAGTCTATCTTAAGAAATCTTTTTTGTGTTTCATCAGGCCCGTTCGTTTTCCTTAAATTGACTGTCAAAAATTAAAGTTTCTCCACGATCTTCTCACGTACCTTACAGATAAATTAGAGATTTTGGTTTCTTACACGATCAAAATAGAGAACAAATTATACAATTATTCAAACAGCGAATACAGAGTATAAAGTATGATATAAGCTTGCATTATGAGCGTAAGTTTTGATATCGTACTCTGCACGACACACCACAAGGTCTCAGACAAATATCATTCATTGAATCCATGCAAAACCTGTGATCCTGACAGCCCTATTGAGGGTATGACCTTATTAAATTGATCTATAAATAGAAAAATCTGTGGAATTTTCTAATGAGGAAAACACTTCATTAATTGAGACAAGCTTTCGGAATATGAAGCTTTTGCAATAATTTGAAAACATTGTTTCATTGCACAGAAAACCACATGAAATTCTGCATTAGTTAATTAATGTCAAAAAAACGCTTATACGCACGTAAAACAAGAGAAAATTAGAATGCAAAGACGCTTTTCTTGTTTTTTTTCATGAACGTATTCAAAGTTTCATTTCATAGTGAAGTTCTTCAGTTAACGACGCTTTTTCTCATTTTTACTCAATTACATGCGTATTATTATATTTGAGGGCTTGGGCGCGTCTCTATAATGCTATTTTATAATAGAGACTATAATCTCCGTATAGGATATTATAGAGACTATGATATCCTTATAATAAGCTATTTGATTGATAACAGAGACTATTATATTCTTTATTGGCTTAACATAAGAGCATAGAGTGCCAAGTTTGAAGAAAAACCAAATGAATTAAAGAAGCAACCTTTAATACTTTAATTTTATCGCTTCAGTACTTATTTTCCGACAATATGTTTCAAACATATATGAATACTACAAAATTCATTCAAGTTCAAACAATAAAAGCTGATTCATTTTAAATTAATGGTAATGATTAATTTATTTCTATCTTAAAGGCTTTTCTATAGGTTAAATATTAGTTCCGCTTTACAAACTCGACGCCGTAGAATATTCTAGGTTGGTATGGGAATTTATTAACGATTCGAAATATCCAAATCACACTCTGTTATGAGGGAACATACTCTGTTATGAGAATGAAATACATGATACCATTACCTTGCTCAATATACCTTCGTGATGACTGAATTGTATGTTCTCGTCTCCATTCGCTAGCTTTCTCTTTTTCACCGAATTAACGAAACTAATTCGATTAATTCAAGTCACATCTGTCACGATGAAGAAAATTGCGCTCGAATAGGCTTCTGAAATCCGTAATACAAAGTCTACACAATACAGTATATCATGATGCAATTTATGGCTCATATTCTACGGTATTGTGAGCTCGACTTGAATCATTAACATTCCTCCTTCCGACTCGCTCTATTATGAATTTTTGTATTCCATGTATCATTATAACTACTGAAAAACGTTCGATCCAACAAAGCCTTTTATTTCATGAAATCTTTTCAATAATGGTAGCTCAAGAAATAACAAACTGCATCCGCTTGCTTCAATAATTTATTTCAGGGAGCTCATTATGGGCCATCAGTACAGGCAAGACTAGTTCTAAGCACACGAGGCGATGCAGCAGCGCAGCAAGCAGCCGCGTGATTTACACAACAGAGCGAGTAGATTCAATCGCGTCTTCATGCAAGCTGATTAATGTTCTCAAGTAATCGCCGAAGCTCTAAACCATTTATCATATTTTTAATTTGAACTTTCGGAGTAAATCTTGGATCAAGTTATGGCTCCGGTTGCCGTTACCGCGGGCCTTTAGAATGCCTCATTTGAGCTCTTCAAGACCAAGGAAATCCCGCTGGCACTGGCCAGAAAACATTTGTTTAGAGGACGGCCGGATTTCTGTAGTTATTCTCGTCCATTACAACTGAAAACTTAAATTAGAATGTACGGGGTTTGTTTAACAGAATTGAGCCAACGTGACTAGTTTGAAAATTCAGCAGTAAATAGCTTTACTAATTTAAAAATTTCAGCGTAATTAGGTAATAGAGCATGTATTTTATAACAATCTTGAAAAATACGGTCTAGCAACGACTGGAAATGTGCTAGAAATAGTGTAAACACAACTAATTGTACTAAAAATAAACAAGTTGTCGGAACACACACCGAGTTCGCATAACGGCAGCACGCAATCCTAAGCAGCATTAAGTAGCAGCTCTGCGGTTAGACATACACAAGCAGGAGTGGTCACATGATCTCAGTAGTTAACAGAACTCTAATTATTTCCAAGTATTTCGGTTGACTATCATACCGTAAACCAAATCATTGCTTTCCCTGCCTATCCAGAAACACGTCCAAAAACACTTTTAGTAATATCACCCGTGTACGACGCGGGAACTCAAATCTATTACCAAATACAGGGTTTACATTATGATGTTCACCATACATATAATAACATACCTAGATCTTCAACCCTGACATCAGAAGGTTTTTACCAAATACAGGGTTTACATTATGATGTTCACCATACATATAATAACATACCTAGATCTTCAACCCTGACATCAGAAGGTTCTTACCAAATACAGGGTTTACATTATGATGTTCACCATACATATAATAACATACCTAGATCTTCAACCCTGACATCAGAAGGTTCTTACCAAATACAGGGTTTACATTATGATGTTCACCATACATATAATAACATACCTAGGTCTTCAACCCTGACATCAGAAGGTTAATGGGGATGTGAGAGGAGTATTACACTGGAGAGTGCTGCTCAGTCCTCTCACTCTCGAGCCTTAGGTCTTGACAGCACAAACGGTCAGAGTTCAATATTTCTTTTGAGTGTCACATCCATGCAGTAGCTGAGCTACTGCATGGATACTGCTACTTTATGACGAATAAAGTATTTTTCATGTTGTGGAAACCCATACATTTCATGACACTAAGCGTGTCTCAATGTTTCGAACATGCTCGTGTGTTTTAACCAACAATATTGTCTTACACCAATAACTTTTGGTTCTACGAAAATTTTCTAGATAAAAATGTCGTTCTTTTTAGGTTCATCGACTTTTACGTCAGAATGCAATTTACGCCGATTTTTTTACGATATCACTAGGAAACAATGTATTTTTGCCATTGGTAAGTTATTAATGAAAACAACATCCTTTCACAACTATATTGACCGTGCATCCCACCTCTGTAGGGGAGAGAGCTTTTTATGGCTCTTATCTGACAGGTTTTGCATGAATTCAATTAACATTTCTCTGGGAGCAAGAGTCTTTCCACACGGTGTACGAGATGGAAAGTTTAGCTCGCCACAGACCAGAAAACAGCGCATTTCTTGACAGGTTTGCGTGAGATCTACAATGAGAAACTCACGCTGCAGGAGCCAGTAGCGCTCGCTGGTGTGTCGCTACTGCGCTGGTCACTAAACATCGTAGTATGACTGGACAGTCTTGAACACACACCGCAACATGGTGCCGGTTCTCTCGCTCACGCAGTCAGTGCATGGTATAATTCTACACGTACTCATGGAAAGTGTGGGAGACCAAGTGTTATCAGGGCTGCGATTTCGTGTTTTCTAATTATTCGGTGCCAGAAACTCACTTTCGTAAACTTAACATGCATGTATCTCATGCTCAGGGCTTCTCTACAAATATTTTAATAAAAAAAATTCATTAGAGAGAATGGTTCCACCAATATTTTCTATATTCAATCACAAATAATCAGTATTAGGCAACCAAGCAGCGAAAATTTTTGTACAAGCTTTACAAGTAAAATTTCACATGCTACCAGAAATCCATGATTAAACGTCAGATCTCTATTCTGTTTATTAACGTCACATACAATACATAGATCAAATTTTAGTCTTAAAATTTAGTGTTTAGTCTTTAGTCAAAAAGTTTTTACTTAAATTCTACATAAAAATCTAACAGACATGATTTTATATGAATATATGTCCTTTGATATACGTTTCCCAAAGCCTGTTTACGTATTTTTGACGCTATTCTCCAATCATGTTAAAATAAATTTACAAAAAGTTTCAACTATTCCCACTGAATCAAATCCATACAAGCAATTATATTTAGTCCACAACACGTTGCAAAATCCACAGAGTATATCTTGCTCTGTTTATTGCACTGATGTCGAACTAATGAGAACCAGTTTTCTCCTCATCATGAGACCACTTCAAACTCGCTAAAACACAGAAATAAAGTCGCAGCCCTGAGATCTTAGGGCGGACGAATCATTGTGTAGATTCTGTCCAGCTTGCAAAAACTGATGCTTGCTCAGCGAAAGACGATCGGATATCTGTAGGTATCAGAGGAATCCAAAAGCCAGGATTAATTTCAATGCCTGTCTAATGAAGTGATTTCTTTATTAGAGTTTTTAGGGAACAGAGACCGACCCAATCCGACTGATGAGAAACGCTTGAATTTTTGAGGATATATGAATTTTGTCGCATAAGGGTATTCATACAGGAGAAAATTCGTGACTATATTTTTGCACTCCTTATTCTACGATTCGCTAACTACTGAGTGAGAATTAGAGAGCGCTTGTAGCTTCGCGTAAATGCCTTCGCTAGATAAAAAGGGTTTGAAATTACCTTTCCAATTCATCACTTGAAATCAGCTTCGTGTCATATATGACGACTCTGTGGAAGGGAATAAAAAATGGACCCTCTGACAAGTTTTTAAGTGAAGGAAATGCTAATCACGTTATCGAGAAAAAACTAGGTGCAACTGTAAAGTATACAATCATGTGATTTATCTAATGCTAGGTATAAAAAACATAATTAGCTTACAAAATAAACACGAACAAAATATGATGTTGAAAAATTCATGTCATTGAAGAGCACAAAAAGTCGAGATACTGGTTAACAAAGTTGAGTGTACAAGCCAGAGTAAAATTATGATTTAAATATAAATCAACCGTTTTGTCGCTTCAAAAAGGCTCATTCCCGCAAACTGCGCATCCTTAAGTAATTTCAGCACACAATAGTAGCAGGTAGACAAGAGTATCGAACAAAGATGGCTCCCTGTTCGGGCAGTTTATATATCTGGAGGCGCTTGAAATAAGAATAACAAATAATAGCAGCAGGTGCTTGCATCACGGCAATGAAAGGCACAAGAAGTCCATTAAAGATGGAGACTCGCCTACTATCAGTTCACCGCCACGTTAACGTCCAGTTCATAACTCGTTTACTGACAAAATGACCCTGGCTTGGTGCTTGTGAGAGGCCCGGACGACCAATTTCTGGCCCAGTAACGAGGCAACTTAAATTAAATCACATCTCAGCTTCCTCGGTCGCTACCCTTGGTATCATTTATCACTGAAGGAAGAAATATCAATCACCATTAGACCGATGTGATCCCATTTACCTATTACCGCTCTCTTGTAAATAATGCCATTTGTCATCCCCCAAGAAACGATGAATTTATTGCTAAACCAAAGCTTGTCACTTTGCATTTTATGATGGCGTATGTTCGGGCCGATAATAGCTACAGGACTTCAGCGTAAGATGCTCTAACAACCTGCCGGCTTTCCAACAGCATTTTAAGTGTTTACCGTTTTCCGTTGACAAATTTAAAAATGTATACAATCCACCCGAGAAATTCCTTTCTCCTGCCGATATACCAACGCTTAGCTGACGATTCATCAATTTGAAGCCGACACCGAGGTCAGAACAGCAGGCGTTGGCCGTGCTGGTACTGGCCGTGCTGGTGTTGGCCGTGCTGGTGCTGGCCGTGCTGGTGCTGGCCGTGCTGGTGCTGGCCGTGCTGGTGCTGGCCGTACTGGTGCTGGCCGTGCTGGTGCTGGCTGTGCTGGTGCTGGCCGTAAAAATGCAGGCAGGTACGGTCGTCTTGGTTCTGGTCAGTATTGTGCGTTGAAAGTGACGCTAGGGACAGTCCATCGCTGCCACGGACAGCAAGCTCACTGGCTTGCATTTAATTAGGATATCCTTGTAAAGTTAGAAAGCTCAAATGCCACTCAAAAACTTTAGTTAGTTCGCTAATTATTAACCTATTATCGTAATATTATTTCCCCTGTTAATGAGACTAAACCAAAAAATTATTTAACTTGTAACTTGTAAATGAGCCAAAACATTTAATGACGAGTTAACGAATAATAAGAGATAATAATTCATTATTGGTGATAACGTGGTTGTGAAATGTTTTCACGGTACTTCATCACATGTTGGGCTTCCCATGCCTCATAACGGAGCATCTCTCACACAAACACGTCAGTCATTTTAACCAGCAGTATGCAAGGGAAGAACCAGCCGTGATGTAGGGTACTTTTCTTATCCATGCATGGAGACACGTTCAGGGTAAACGTTCTGTCACACACCGCTAGCATCGAACATCCACATCGCTAGCGTCGAACATCCACATCACTAGCGTCGAACATCGACATCACTAGCGTCGAACATCCACATCGCTAGTGTCGAACATCCACATCGCTAGCGTCGAACATCCACATCGCTAGCGTTGAACATCCGACGAATTTGAAACTGAACTTCAATTAGATACATCATTGGGAAGGTGAATGTAACGAGCTTTTAAATAACTAATGGCCTTCGAATTCCTGCTCTCGTGGCGAGAGAACAACTAATGAGTGAAAAATTATTTTCCGATGGGGTCGAATAAACAAGCGCTAATGGTGGGTTTGTGAGCCACGTGTGCTAGTGAGTCTTTATTTGCTGCACCGACAAATTAAATAAGCATGCTCCAAATTGCTATTGACTTTGTCATAAATTGGCATTTGCTATTGCCTGTCTAGAATGATGGTTCAAATAATTGGACGAATCATTCATGCCAATGCTAAGCTCGTGAGCGATGGGCATTGTGGTGAATACATATTTTTTCTTTGTGCAAGAAAAACACGTAACAATCTTACTATTTCTCTAATCGAGTGCTAATATATAAGCCGTTGTAATACTGAATGCACCGCTGCACTAAGCTTAACACGTTGCCTGCGATTGCCTGATTGGTGTAAATCTTCACTTTGTACGCATAGTCACTGGAAGGATCTGAAAATATTACAGAACCTAATCTCAGTGGTACACATACGTGCCACTTCAGAGTCAACGTGTTAAACTTAGTTGCAAAGCTCACGGCCTGTTCGACGATCTCGACAATGCGCTGATGAACTTTTCTTGAAAAAATGAAAGCCTCAATTGTATACATAAACTGTGCGGTGGACATCAATTGTATACATAAACTGGGCGGTGGACATCAATTGTATACATAAACTGGGCGGTGGACATCAATTGTATACATAAACTGGGCGGTGGACATCAATTGTATACATAAACTGGGCGGTGGACATCAATTGTATACATAAACTGGGCGTTGGACTCGTTGAATAGCTTGTAGCTGAAC
Organism: Trinorchestia longiramus; assembly: GCA_006783055.1. NCBI lineage: Eukaryota > Metazoa > Arthropoda > Malacostraca > Amphipoda > Talitridae > Trinorchestia > Trinorchestia longiramus. Next base: position 29,361 of record VCRD01003984.1, read on the forward strand.
AAGTAACAGAGGCGACAATGCAGTCTGATTCAATGAGCTGGCGAGAGCAGCGGCGTCAACTACGCGAAGTCAAGCTTCTTGTCAAGTCCTGGTAGCAGAAATGCTACGAGATTGATATGAAATTAAGCATTTGTCTGCATGTAGAAAATTTTGCTGCACGTTTTGCAGGAAATGATATGTTGATCATTGAATTTTTTCCAATGGTTGAATATTTAGTCGTGTGCTGTCTGTTCGACCTGCACTTTAATTTTCAACACGACTTAATATTGCTGTTTGCATTAAAAAGCGATGAAACACCAGATCACACTACAAGTTTCACGAGTGATGTAAACAGGGGTTTTTCTATTAAACTTGTAACTTTATTTTCAATATATATCATATTTTCTGGTAGGGCTAGTATTTTCCTGTACTTTTCTGAAAAGAGAACTTTTCTAAACTTTTAATGAAATCTGATTTCTGATACACATCTTCTGCTTACTTTTTTACTATCAGACGGTAAATACGAATTACTTTCTAAATTGTAACGACCACGGTATTTCGCTGGCACGTCCACGCATCTAGCACTCCATCAGACACGACACACTGCGAGAGTATCAATGCACGTATAAAAACTATAAAAGCGCATTTCGTGATTAGTCTTTCTGCGTTCTAAGTCAGTGCATTTTCTGTATACGGTTGTGACAGAATCGTTGTATGGAACTGGCATATTTTCCGTACATTCAGACTGTATGTAGACCAGAAGAACGCTCTTGTTTTATACGCCACTCTAATAAAAGCGATTTAATAACTATTTATTCCTTTGTATGGTGATTTATCAGTTCAGGCTATTATTAAATATCTTATCATTTTCTGACTCTCGTAGTTGGAAATCATAGCTTTGATTCTGAGAAAACTTACAATACATAGTTAGGATAACTCTACCTTTTCATTTTCTTCATCAGTTTCTAGCACCACCCCTTGCATAAAAAAATAATTGTCGCTGCATTCTTTTGAGTGTCCTTTAGAACTTGCGCAACGAAAACAGCTTCGCCACTGATAATTCATATTGGACACTCTTTGGAACCAGTTTCATTTAGACGTCATTTTTATTTTTGAAGTAGAGACATTTTTTATTACATTGGGTAGCCATCAAAGAAACTTGAACGGTGAGGGAACATATTTCAAGAATATACATATTTTTATAAGCTCCCTCACATAACTAAACTCCTGATCAATGAGACTTGGGAACAATGCAACCAGTAACTGAACGTAAACATTAAGTTTTATTAATTCTCTTGCATTTGAGCACTGAACTCGAAAATACAAGAATGTTATTATGAAGACGTCGAGTCCAGGAGCACGTCGTCTCTCTTATAATTAATAATTAAAACATTTACTACGAGCTTGGCGCTCAAACATTTGCGAAGGACCTTGTTACGATGAAGCTCAAAATTGTCCGTCAACTTAACAACAGCGGCTGATCGATGCCCTAAATCAGAGAGAACACCTAGTTCTGCTCAAAATTTTTAGCCAATAATTAATGGAGACAACGAATGTATCACGAAATCATAGTCACTAATTATACCCTAAAATAATTTTTAGGAGCTAGAATCTCACGTGATGTTCAATAATTTTAGGTATTCTAGAAGTGCGCAAAAATATCTAGCGAAATTAATTTTGTATCTTTAGAGCTATTGAAGCAAAGTAAAAGACCGCCTGCATAGCTTACATCTCAGTTAATGGGGCTTGCAAAACTGCTCTCAATGTTTCAGTTATGCATTCGTATCAGATCAGATTCTGCACTTTATTTTTAAACTAATTTTTCAATTGACTAATTTTTCATAGTCTACAAGAACGAGCCTAACACGCAGTGTACGCTTCGAAAAATGGTGTACAACAAAAATAGAAAAAAGGGAAGCAGCTTGACAAGATCAATAATAATTGCGCGTGCAATCGATGCCTCTCATAGCTCCACCAAGCAACCTGTTCACGGTGATCTGCTCCACTGAAAAGACGCAACAGCTTCGGTTATTCTTCCTTGTCTCGTGACAACAATAACGCGGCCGTCAAAGACTAGCCATATTGAATCGTACGTCAGCAAAAGTTTTTAAAGTTGCAGAAAGAGAAGCTCCGTAGCCAGGATACGACGTGACGTCCATCCCAGCGGACGCCTTCACCGTAATGGAGAAAGTTTCAGTCCTGCCATCGAGCGCAGGCATGGCCGCTACAAAAAAAAAACAGAAAATAACTTTGTAAATTTCTCTCTGATTTGTCTGTGTCATCATTACTGATTGGGGAATTCTTTCTAAATTGATTCAAATAAATTGTATGCCAAAATGAGCTAATAGCCTCGATCTTTTTAATTTGTCATATGAAATTGAACTTCCCGGTGTTGTAGTGGATAGCGGCGAAGTATGCCGACGGACCGACAAGCTGGTGTTGACCAGAGTTCCATTTTATTTTTCAGTCAAATAATTTATCTTCGAGAGCTAGTGGCAGCGGGCAGGCACTACGACCGACTATAATACCTCGAAAGTATGGAAACTGAAAATTCAGATAGCAACTCCATAATTTGCTAAAGGTTGTAGTTTCTGTCTGTGGGACCATAGCCTAATTTAATATTATTTTCGCTCGTGCAGTTCAACACGTCAACTCACCTAGAACTTAGGACAAAAATCTTCCCCAACTGCAATCAGCAAATGTACCAAAACGCTTTAAAAAACAGCTTTTCTGAGGCCCACAGAGCAGAACTAAAATAAATTCTTCAATACGCCACTATTGTCAAGGCTTTTAGCTCAATTGAATTCGCTTGCAGCTCCAAGAAAACAGAAGGAATATTAGGAATATTTCCTCCGCTTAAACATGGCATTACTCGGAGAGTTACGAGCGCTACTTGCGAAGGATGTTGCTTTCAGAGTTGATGGTGTTGTGAGTCACAAGTGACGCCTGATGGAACCTCTTCATCCTCAAATTTCCATCAATGAATAAAAATCTTTTCATCACCGTAGCTGACAGAAGCACATCCATTGAGCTGGACGACGAACCCTCAAATAAGCAAATGCACCTGAATCAATAAACTTTCGAATATAAATTTCAACTGAAGAATAACATATCACCTCACCACTCAAACATCTCGCGCAATCATGGCAAAGAAAACCTGCTCTGAAAATCACTACGCGCTTTTGACTGAAAATTTGTCATATGTCAGGCATAAAATTCAGACTGAAAGTTAAATCCTTGCCCATGTACAAGAAAATTTCTGAATATTTCAGCAAAGCTACTGGTCTCCCGCCAGCCTAACTTCCCTTTTCTTGACTTGAAAGAAAACTTACAGTTTATGACGATGTAGATATGAACTTCTTACTCCAAGTTGGGGCTTTAGAGTAAGTCACGCGAACTCGAATCTACGTCTTTTTGCCATAAGAAAAGTTTCCGATGTCGCTCATAGAAAAACAAATGAGAAACAGATGCTCTACGAGCTAGAAAAACGAGACTGAATTTGTTATACAGGGTGGCCACAAAAAATGTTTCGGTTTTTGAATGAGTATAACTCACTAACTATTGTGAGTGGAAGGATGAACTTTTATCCAGTGTCCAATATACTTATCCAGTGTTCCCTTTTGATAATTTATTTGTCAAGAACCCTTTGGCCAGAGTCAGCAATCAATAATTCAGCGCATATTAATTGTAGAATTAATTTAAAAATATGGATCAGTTACGAGATATACAAAATTCTCACAAATTTTGTTAGGCTCGTAATTGTTACCTCACAACATTCTCATTGTTACCTTACAGACTGACTGTTAGTGAAGTAACAATTCGAAAAGCTTTTCTTAAATGAAAACAAGGTAAATCCTTCTACAACATGAATACACGTTATTCCAGTCACAAAAAAAGCGCAGTAAATTTTCAAAACATTAACATGGTGGATGAATTGATTGAAAATGATGCTACAAACGGACAAGAAAAATGGTTGCAACGACGAATTTAAAAAGAAAATCAGTAAGACATATTCTTATGAAAGATTTAAAGTTATTTTCATATAAATTATAGTGTCTTTAAAAACTATATGTAGAGTATAAAATGCAAAATAAGTTTTACACTTATGGACCATACTTTTTTGACTGCATTAAAGCTTCAGATATTCCAGGTAAAACGTATCTTTCAATGCTCAACGTTATGCTGGTAAATGATTGTTCTCCAGATGAATGGTCCCAACAAGACACATACACCTCTGAAGACTGAACGGCGTGGCTCCGGGATTGATTCCCCAATAAATTAATGTCGTATCGTTCTGATTTTCTATGGCCAGCTAGATTCCTCTACCAGTCAACTTTAGATTTTCTTGTGGGGCTTTGTTAAAGAAAGTGTTTGTCGAGCCAAGCCTTCTTCTATAGCAGAACTAAAAGAGACTGCGGTAAATTATTGCCTCCATAGATGCAACTGCCATAAATGCTGTCATTGCAAATTTCGTTCTCTGCATTAACAAACATGTTCACTATGAAGGTGGACATTTTGAATGTAGAATGTAGTTCAATAGAACTTTAGAATGTTTTTTCCATACGGTTTTTTATCTTTCTGTTTGCAATAGTTAGCGAGTTATAGGCTTCCAAAAACCGAAACATTTTAGTGATCACCCTGTACTTAGAGTCAAGTTTCGCGGCATGACTTCTTTGGAACTTTGATCTCATAGCTGAAAATATAGTGCATTTGTTAAACTAGTTTTCAGCGTCGAATATTGCAAACAGACAATAAGAAGACTCATTCACAATTGTTGTTAACGCAACGCTTTTGCGAAATGCAATTCTGTAGAACGTGCTGAATATTCAAGACAGTGATCTGAGAATTGATTCCTGAAAACAAGTACAATCAGTGTCTTTGATTCCTCAAATATTGAGTTTATGTGAATTCTCTATCCCGTAAACCTAATTGTTACCGTGTACTCAGCGAAAACAGTGATATTTTTCATGATGAAAGTTGCTACTAAAGCGCTCCAGCTTAACTGACGCTCAATTTCTCAAACATAATTGAGTAATGGTCCTGTGGGCAATATTGACACATACTTAATCTTACCCACTTTTTTAATAGACTTCTATCTAAAATAGCAGAGATCATAATTGAAGTGAAGGTAAATTTCTACAAAAAAGTTCAGCTAAGACTGTTAACACTCAAAATCCCTTGAACGCTCAGAGCCTTCATTATGAAATAAAAACTTTGCTCTTTCGTTCGAATTGAATTCAATATGCATACTAAAACAATACTGTTATGTCATTTTCATGAGTTTCAAAGTAGTTTTTCTCATGAATTGCATTTGCATGCACTATGTGATGCATTACGTAATGCATGAATTGCATTACGCACGAACACAGCGATGTGTTGACTTCAGTTGACCTGTACAACACAACACGCAGACCGACGACTCTAAGTCCTCAGTTAACTAAGAGTAAGACGAGTGAACTGAGGAGAGTGTGAACTAGCCCTGGGCTGACCAGGTGAAGAAAACAGTGTTTATGCTTTAATGTCAAAGGATTGTGCATTTGAATTATAATTGGGGCTTGAAAATTATGATGCTATTGTTGGCCAAAAAGACCTCTCGGTTTTTAGGGAAGTTTGACATGTACAAACTTCCCTAACAACAAATATACTTATATTTATTAAGCTAGCTAAACCTGAGTGTATACATATGCAATATTCAGTATCGCAAGATTAATCAAGCACCCGTTGTGAAAATTGTTAGCTTATTTGTCCCTATATTGACGTTCATTAGAAAACTGAATATAATTAAACTGAATGAATTAAATTACAAAAACTATCACTTTTTTTGTATCCGAAGTACAGGGTACACGAGGTGGCTCCATTGCTTTAATCTCTAAGAACTTATAAAAATCAAAGCATTAAAAAACTGATGTAAATGCCCGAGGCTACAATTGTTCGCCAAGTTTTCCCAAATTTTAACGTTTAATGCTTTTTTCGACCGTGACGATCCTCAGAACTTCCCTCAGAGCTTCATTAGCGAACAAATTTCACTGCATTGTTTGTTTTGAAGAACGCTTTTTGCGATGCGTTTTTCATAGGATTGGGCTTTTGCATGAATCCAAATTTCTTCAGCTTGCATGTTTAAATAAAAGAATGTGCTGTGAATATTTCCTGAAATCATATAGCTTGGTAATTTTAATTTTAAATTCCATAGCAATTGGAATCGCTATCTTATTGCTATTTCATTGGAATCGCTATCTTATTGCTATTTTAAGCTCGCTAAACCGTTTTCGTAAGAATTCTTTTCTCCAGTATTCTGTTCCCATCGTGTGCCAAGTTCTCCTTTTCATCTTCAGAGTCCCTCATTTCGTAAATTGAGATGAAATTTGGGCCAAATGGCGAGAGTCCATTTTGTGGTCGTGTTCGCAAATACGTCATTACCTAAAACCAGATCCATGTTCCTCCGAAGATAGACGAGACACTGACTCAATAGTACTAAAAACGGCAAAAATTTAAAGAACAACCATAGAAGTTTGTGAACCTGGATTGAGACGATGCAGGAGGCCCGTGAAAAACACACCATCGTCACCGTGAACCTGGAGGTTGAGAGACGATGCAGGAGACCCGGGTTCAAATCCCGTAGTCACCTTGATCCGCTTCACACTGATCATAGGTATACGAGATACATGTTTTGCCTGCTGTGGTGAGAGATAGTCAGAGTTTGATCTTCATCAAGCTCATCAAAACACCCCGACGAGCCTCAAGTTTAAGTTGTAGCTTAGAGGGCGGGAACCATCACTAGGAGCATCATCATAAATCTTAGGATGTTAGAATTACAAATTGAAAGTTCAATCTATTTATACTATATACATGATTAAAAATAAAGTTTTGTCCTTTTCATTTTTTATCGCATCGCGTGATGGATGCCGAGTGCATGCAAAAGAATAGCCTAACTTGATGCATATTTTCAAGAAGCCTTTCTCTTCACCCATTTCTATTAATTTACCCTAGCTATCCAAGTTTACGGCAGACAAAAGCCTCATAAATTCATCACTCTGAGTAATGTCTCTGAAAGAAAATAAATTACGCAAGCAATAAGTTTTATCATGAGACTGACTTTCCAGTGCACTTATTGGCATTCAAATGAAACAATCAGCATGGTGCAATGGTCAGTAGAGCATTTTTCTGCCATCACAAGATTTATTTCATCTCATATGTATATTTATTTTACGGTAACAAAACCAATCTTTACGACCTAATTCATCATTTCAACTTTGTATCCATTACCCTTTATTGAAAACAATGAATACTAAATTAATTTTGACTTCTAATGCTTTTCTTTTTGTCTGAGAAAGTCGTAAAGTCGTTGAGGATGATCTAAAGTATTAGTTCCCAAACTGTGGTGCACGTAGCACTAGTCGAACGAGAAGGCGTTACAAGTGGTACGTGAATATTTTCGGGGTCGTATATGATATTCAGTTGGCATCCGACATCTTAAATGTTTTCAACGGTCATAGAGGCCCACTGCTACAGCCAGTTATACATGTACTTGCCTACGCACCCTGAAAGCGTGTGTTATCACTTAGAACGGAATAAAATGTGGCAACAACAATGAACCGTTTGGTCCATTCTTTGGTTGCTACCCAAGTTTTATGCCGTCTAAAGTAAAGGCATCAATCATGCACATATGTACACCTCAATAGCGCACAGGCATGTCGGTCAGGCACCCACAGTGCAATAATACACAAGCACCAGGTGCTAAGAACGATATAAAATTAATGCATTGCAATAGTGTTTTTCCCCAATATTTCTCGAGACGATTTTTGAATGTATTGATAGTGCTAACACAAACGATTTTTTCGGGCAGGTGGTCTCACATACCGGTAATTTTGACAGGAAAGAAATTTGAAGTTGGGATGGCTCGAAGTCTTATTAGTAGTTTCTTGCCGTTATTTCTGGATTGCAAGTTTTCGTCTCTATAGAAAAGTACTGCCAGGGCAACATCGTTAAGGCCGTTGAGATATTTGGGGAGTTTAGGAATAATTTTCGGTAACTTTGTATTTTCCTCATTTTATTTATGTTTTTTCGTATGGTAAGAGACCAGAGTTTCACTGTATGTTCCAGATGTGACTGGACTATGGCCTAATAGGTCACTGTTATCATGTTATTTGACTTGTATTCTAAGTGACAACGAAAACAAGGATTTTTTTTCACCTTCCTGAGCCTTTTTCTTCGTTTGTTTGTCATACTTGAGGTTTTTTACGACAATGATATTAAAATCTTTTTGTTGCTGTTCTGCATAAATAGGTGTCAGTCATTGTGTGTTGGAAATACTTTTTATTTGCACTAACGCTGATTTAATGCAAATAACAGTGTTTGACCGGTGCCTCAGGTACAACGAAAGGAATTAATGTTTTCAACATTTTGGAGTTTATTCGAGCAGAATGAATTGGATTGGAAGAAGTTGGTCCGGTACACGAGAGATGGAGCTCCGTAAATGCTTGGTTGAAAGTCAGGGTTTGAGGCCCATGTGAAAGCTGTATCACTGAATGCTACCTTCGTTCACTGTTTCATGCATACGTAGATTTGCATTTTGCAGTAAGGTGCTCCCTCTTAGGTTGAATTGCTTAAACAAAACAGTCAAAATCGTGAATTTTGTCTCAACATTAGCCCTTAATGTTCGGTTTTTCAAACTACTGTGTGAAGATTTCGGATCAGACCTCTCTTGTCGTCTCTACGACAGAGGTTCACTAGCTTTCCTGAGGAAATGCACCGAAGCGTCTTTTCGAACGGAAGAATGAAATCCTCGGATTCTTCAGGAAAAAAGAACACCTTTTTTATGAAGATCTGGTAAACAAGTAGTTTATTTCAAGACTGGCCTACCTGTCGAACATTTTTGGGGATCTCAACTAGGTAAACCTGTCGTTTCAATGGCCCAGCTGCGTTATCCCAGAGTTCATATTGAAGTTTGGAGCTTTTGTCAGGAAGTTGGACGTCCGGATCAACAATGTGGACAGCAAACGCGGCTACAGAATGTTCAAGATCTTGACTACCGGTGAGATTGAGCCTAATGAGTTTTTCCAAGAAATCGTTCATCGGCCTTCACTACTCAGGACTAAATTGAAGTATTACTTTCCGGAAGTGACGTGTTATGCTTACATCACCAATCCATTCTCCGTTGATCCAGCCGATCTATCTGTTGGACTATAGAACAAGAGGCGCTCGTACGAGTAGGTATCCAGTGGGATGATAGCAAAGGCGAAGCACAAGGAATGTTGTCCTATAAACTTCCAGATGAACATGGTCTCATACCCGACACACGCCCATCGCACTGTTCGCTTGCTGCTGATTTCCCCTTGTATTTAGGAGTGCAAGCAAGGGTTGTCAGACATGATGAACATCAAGTCAACGAGCAGGGACCGTCTTGCTGCGCCCAGGCATGATTTTTGATGGGTCATAAGCTAAGTTATGCCACGCATCGATCAGTTGGTAGAGAAGAAGCAGCTGCATTCCTCATATTAAAATTTAATGAATGGTTTGTGTACTGTGTTGTTGGTTTATTTGTGTGTTCTAATTATGAAAAAGTTTGTATCTGATCAAAATGTTTTTTTTTCTGGAACCAGGAGGTACGCGGCAATGGTAGGAACTTTCTAGTGGAAGGAGACCTTAATCAGAAAAAGTTTGGGAGTCACTGATCTAATGTATGGAATGCATTAGTTTTTACATGAAGCGGTACAAGAAGGATGGTTTCCAGTGCCTGATGCATTTAAGAAACACAAAAACAGCATAAAAAACTGCTGTAGATTTGCATTTCAAACACAACGCTCTCACTAGAAATACACAAAATAGATACATTGAAGACTGACATTATAGAAATAGTTGTAAATTACCATGAAACACTTTGCATTTAGCATGTTTCCATTCATTAGCGCCCCAAACAGCTGCAAAATTCATGCCACAACATCCTAATGCTCTCAAAAAATGTTTGCAAAAAGCCTCCACATTCTCGCAATTGATGTCATCAGAATTTACCCAGCGGTACACTCAGCAGGACAGAAGAGAAAAACGTGTGTCGTGACAAAGGCAAGTCGTCTCGTGCTGCAATATCAACCTGGATTACACCTTTTATACTTTTCTCCAGCTCCTCGAGGCTGCAATAATGAATCATGTTGATATCTCTCGGACCATTTTTCGTTCCTCGAGACAAAACGAATACCGTGACGGCGTTGCCCGGTAACGCAGTAATTGTTTCAGTGTCGGGGCAGTTAGTCTTCATGTGTATCCTGAGCAAGAGAAGGTCTTGCCATATTTTGCAGAGCTGCCTGCATGCTGGGGCTGCGTGCCAGACAGCAATTTCTTCACCAACCGACCTGGACACTGCGGCAGCGACACAGTGCACTTCGTGTCCCGGTAATTCTTACGCGAAAAAAAGTATTGAAGAGAGCAATTCTTGCTGGGTGATGTATTGGGACTGAGGAGCATAGACTCTTAAAATCAAAAGAATTAGGAAACTTCACTGCCATCGTTGAAGCCCATTATGCATTGCAGCTACTATTGATGTATCATTATGAAAACACTGTCCAACTGAGCAATGACACAAGGTGTGTTCTGATTGACTGCCAGAATAGGAAGTAATATTTTAGAGCATGCAGCAGCAATGCAGTTGGCCCGTCATTGAGTATATTAATTCCAAGTACGAGCTATGAAACACACGAGGTTAGTGATGAATAGTTCTCTCATGCAGGATTGGAATTTACTTCTCGAAAACGAACCAAGAGTCATAACAGTGTCATGCAAGTGAAGCTAGTCAATATTTTTGTAGATGCTGTCAAATGAGAGGATTTAAAGCTTCAGCACTATTTTGAACAATTTTAGCTGAAATCTTAATTGAAAAATTTTACTGCCATGGTCTTATGATAAGTAAAGTTATGTACAACACAGAGATAAATTCAATATGGAATAATGTTCTTTGATTCAGTTGTCGGTTAAATGATTGAAAGTTTAATTTGGATGGTGTGTTATCAAGAAGCTCAAACGTTCTTAGAAAGTCCGGCAAATTTTCCTTAAATAATGAAACTTTGTGAGAAAATTCCATTTATGAGAAAAATATTCCACAAAGATTAACTATTACACTTTTTTGAAATTCAAAGAGTGGCTCGGTGAAACAGTTTTATATTCTGAAAGAACGATAAAATTTTTATTCTCTCCATATACACTACCATAGACCAGTCAGAATTGATGTCAAAATGTGAATACAAAGTGTTCAGCTCATGCAGAAGCCTTTAGTTTGATAAGCTGTATTCTAATGTCTTTTCCTTAATCGTTACACTGGTAGATACTTGTCAATCATTAATAGCTGATAGTAATTATAGACTTTGGATATGAACTTTTCCTTTCCGCTTATCAGAAAGATTTGCCTCTAATGATGTATTGATCGGCCTCCCCAATAACAGTGCAATTAAACTAGAAGAAATATCAATCTTAAAATGAAATGAGTGTTTCTCATCAAATCGATGAAAGTCTTTGAAAACGTTTACAAAAGTAGCTATGAGGTCTTCACCATTGTTTTGTATTACTCATACATGTACAGCAACAATGTAAGCTATTCGACTGGTATCACTCTAATGAACAAATAATTCAATAATAAATGAAATTCTCTTCCTCCACAGTATCTCATCTACATACGCATTAGCCTTTCTAAGGATGAAGATTTTTTTTTTAAATACTCAATTAACACAAATGTCTTTTGAGTCAAAAAAAGAAGTAAAATTTTTTTCATATACTGTATAATACACAGTCATTTCGGGTACACTCATTTGAACATATTTCATCCTATACTGAATGTTTCTTCAATCATACTGTTATTATTTTCTAAACAACTTCAGTTCTATACATTATGTAGACGATACTCTATTAGAAATATATTTCCAAAGCTTGCACCATGCTAACAATACAAAGCTCATCTTATAGTGCAATACTATAATGCCACAACGCTGCTCCAAGATACCTGAGCATGGACCTTTAAGAGACAAAACTCCATCCTGTTAATTCGCTTAAGCCTAATTAAGACCCGGGCTTGGATATGCTCCCAGCATGACAGGGCTTGGACATGCTCCCAGCATGACAGGGCTTGGACATGCTCCCAGCATGACAGGGCTTGGACAAGCTCCCAGCATGACAGGGCTTGGACAAGCTCCCAGCATGACAGGGCTTGGACATGCTCCCAGCATGACAGGGCTTGGACATGCTTCCAGCATGACAGGGCTTGGACATGCTCCCAGCATGACAGGGCTTGGACATGCTCCCAGCATGACAGGACTACGACATGGCAATCTCTGGCTTCTCAACTCGAGTTGTGTACTTCCTCTGCGAGCAGAAATTCCACCCGGTGCAACTTTGTCCCTCGACTGAAAGGAATTTCCGCGCATGCAGAGAAATTTTCTAGGATTATAACACTATAGATTGGAAACACTGATAATGCTGCAGTAAAGAACACTGGTTAGATTTTTTTGCAATTGTCATCATTTTGTCTAGAAAAATTATTGCCTAATTAATTTCATGAACATTGCTACTGATAAGAACGGGAAATGAGACCACATTTACCATAAGCCTCTTGAGAATTGGATTAGAAAAAGAAGGCAAAGCAGAGGCAAATTGGCACGGTAACAGAATGAACAGGTAAACACAAATCAAAGAGAAACATAATGAGTCGTTTTAAAAGAGTCACTCTTTCAGCGTTACACAGGGAGGCGCATAAATAACATGCACTTTTACAAAAATCAAAACTACGAGAGATAAAAAATTTTAAACGGTTGTATTTACTAGAAAAATTTGAAAATCTTTTTCGTCTTGTATCTGCTCTACGGATATTTATAACATATAGTCAATATAAATCGGAAAGTCAACTTTCAAGGAGATATTGCGTTTCCCAATAAAAATTATGGAACATTTCTTCCACGATGATGAACATACTATTTTACAGAGCAGAAAAATTAATGAGCAGTTACAAAAACTGCATAAATGAAATGGTTACTTACTTTAGAGAAGCGGACCCAAGAAAAGGTAATCAATAAATAAGTCAATGGAAATGCTTCAACCGCTGTTAACTTTGCATTATGAAGACGTGCTGTAGTCACCTCGTTTTCCAGATCTACAGAAATTCTGTTGATAATTTCCTCTTTAGACATTTGAAATAAAAGGCTTCCATCAGTACCCTGTTACTTGGGTGGAATTGAAATACAGTATTGTTAAAACAAATACTTCTTTTAGCTGGTCATCACCAGCTTGGTCGACTGGTGAGCGAGTCTGCTTTCGAGCGGGAAGACCCGGGTTCCAATCCCGCTGCCGACATGGTTGACGCTGCTAGAAATACGGCATGGGACTTGGGTAAACAACCGAATAATTATCGAAGTAATTATCCGACCCAAGAATGGGCCAGAAGGTTCGTTCCTATAGCCTCATTCTATTCTATTCTATTCTTATATTACTGGAGAAGTGGTTTAAATCTTCTTTGTGTTTACCGTAGAGTTTAGTAGTAACAAGGATGCTGGGAAATTTAATGAATAGCATCAGTAAAAGAACACATGGCTCCCGTGATTAAACCAGAAATATAATAATAATAATAATAATTATAATAATAATAATTATAATTATAATAATAATAATAATAACAATAATATTAATAATAATAAAAAGAGGAAGAAGAAGAATGATCAGTGTAAAAGATAAATTGGGATGAACAATGTTGGAGGTAACTTAAATTATACTCCACATTATATTCCAAATTTATAATGAGAATTAAGATTTACTACATCCTCTATCATTTTTGACTATCCAAATACTCTTTCCTTGCATGGATGCATATTTTATATTGTCTTGTTGTTGGTATAGATGAAAGGGCAGCCCTGTATAAGAACGACTATATTTCACAGTGCATGCCCCGTAAGCGGCAGCAATGCATTCATCACGAACATTGAAGCCTTCAAAAGTGGAACACTCCTGCTCACTTCCCCAAGCGCTGTCGATGACAAGTGGAGCTGTGAAAGCGAGTGTCCCTTAGCGCTGTCCCCGAGAAGGAAGCTTGGAGCTGAGGGACAGGGACTGTAATTGTCACATGCGTACAAATTTATTTCCTCCACTGGAAGTGCGAAGGGCTCAGTTTAACTATAATGCTGCTTTAACATGCAAGCTGTGAGCTCTGAAATATTTTGAAACGTAAAGTTCCTACGCGTGCTATTGATGAACAAGATAAGTATCACATTAAGCTTGTTTTATTTCTGTCTTAAGGTCCTTTACATTTCATAACAGAGGACTAGTAAAACTGAAGAACTATATTTTACAGGCATAGAACATGAGTTTATATAATCTAGTAAACGTATTCATTACCAGAATTTACGGGTAATGCCCAGAGATACTTAATCTACATTGCTATGATATACATAGTATATATGTACATTGCTATGATATTTTAACGAAAATTTAAAGCCTAACTCACTGAATAGGGTACAAAATTCAAAACAATTAACTTAAAGCTTCCCAGTTCATAGCAAGGCGTGCAACCAATCTTTATTTACAACATTGGCTGGCAAGCACAAGCTCGAAAGCCAGAAAGAGCACCTGAATGCTGGAGACTACTTAATAGAGCGCACCTAATTTCTTATCTCCGGACACGACGCCAGTAAAATTCTCAAATGGGAGAGCTTGAAGCCACACAATCTCACTGAGATAATTCGAGCAACTAATTTCATAGGCTTGTTTCATAAGACGTGCTACAATTAAAGGCTTCTTAAAACTGAACAAGAACTCACACGAATTGAGATTGTTGATTTAACTTTCAGCCCATTATGGGTTAGTTTTAATGTTTTCTATCGAATATTATACCGCCTTGCTCAATTTTATTGTTTAAAACACTCAACTGTGTGGTACAATATTCAGCGTATGTTCTTGTGATTAGTGAGCTGTGAATCCAAATTTCATGCACTCGAAATGAAGTACGTTAACTGTGAGTCTACAACCATACAAGGAGTGGCATTCAGTCCTATAAAAGAACTTTCGAGACATCATTTCAAACAGAAACAAGTCTATGGAGATAACACAAGAGCTTTATTTTTGCACAGAATAAACGGGAACATTCTCCTCAATAATTCCATTTATGCAATACAATATTGATAGATAATAATCAAGTGAAGAAACAACTTTATGAAAACAAACAATCATTACAACGTACTCACTGATTAATAATCTCATACTGAAATTGTTTATTTCGAAAATATTTATACCATCAATGTTCACCGTACGTCCTCGCAGACCAAATGCATTGAACTCATTTTACCGCTGACGTTTATTGGATCAAGTCAATCCCCGCAAGATGTTATCACAACCATTATATATAGAAATCAGGGGGGGATTCAAACCACATCCTCACGTAAATGTCCATAGAAATTAGCAGAAATTCAGGCAGTGACCGTAACTGGATCCCTAAGTAAATTTTCATAAAAATAAGCTGGAAGTTGGTGAGTGACCGTAACTGGATTCCTAAGTAAATATTTATAGAAATTATCTGGAAGTTGGGAGGGAGCGTAACCAGATCCCTAAGTTAATGTTTATAGAAACCAGTAGGAAGTTGGGAGGGACCGTAACCAGATCCCTAAGTTAATGTTTATAGAAATTAGCAGGAAGTTGGGAGGGACCGTAACCAGATCCCTAAGTTAATGTTTATAGAAACCAGCAGGAAGTTGGGAGGGACTGTAACCGGACTCCTGAGTAAATGTTCATAGAAATTAGCAGGAAGTCAGGGAGTGCCTCAAGCCTCATCCTGATTTAAAGGCCAGCGGCGGCGTTGCCTGGACGCATCTTTATGGATGGAGCCCCCAATCTGGCAGCTCGTTGGCCTTTAATCCATTTCAGAGCTGCCTCGCTCCACGGCCGCCGCTGAGATTGTGATTTATTTCCAGCGTTACAGGTGCCGGGGCAGCAAAAGGAAATGCAGAATGACATGCAACAAGACGACGGGAGTCAAAAAATAGATAACTACCGTCCAGATGTGGCGGTTCGAGAGTGATCAGAGAGGTACGGCATGAGGTATAATATTAGCTGCTATGACATACTGAAAGAAAAACAGGGCAGAAATATTAATTGCAAATTTATTTATGAAATTAAAAGGTATGAATTGTAGTTTTTACACCCTCGTGGAAAAGTTCACCTATATAACTAGGTCAATAGTTTCCAATGTTTATTCTTAGCCACTATGCTAATTCTTTTTAAAGTAGAACTCTGCGAGTGTTTTCTTATACCCTTCTTTTTTAGGCAGAAAACTCTGTCAAATAGCCGTAAACACGCAAATTTTAAGCACCCGAATTTTTATATAATGAATATGAGAATATCTCTCGTATAACAAAAAAAAAGAATCACAAAAATGTAAAAAACAGTGTTAGCTATAATAATAAAATAATAATCACTATAATAGTAATCACAAAAATATTAGTAAATAAGATACTGTCCCCTCTATATCTACTGAATAAGGTAGGGGCTACCTTGAAGTATTTAGTATTCCTAGTAGAAAATCGAAGTTCTCCATCCCCTACAGCCCAAGATTTATCTATTGATTATTATGTAAGGGTATTAGGTACTTCATACGTATACTTTGGCATTAAGAGAATATTTTGTTTAAGAGGAAAATGCTCAGAACTGAAAGTCAACAGAATGGAAAACGTCTTTTTAACTCTACGGTAAACACAACCAAGATTTAAGTAACTTCTCCAGCAATTAATGAAGTGTTTCTTAGTTCTAACATTTCATTCCCAAGGGTGTATTGAAAGACTTCGAATTGGAATTTAAATAATTTAGAGAATTACATTTTTCTAACTCAGAATAAAATTTACTTGATCGCTGCATAGAATTGCACGGGTCATTCTTCATGACGTGCTTTGCACACTTTAGGATGCCAAATGTACACAGGAAATATACATCCCAAACGTATATACGCTCCTATGGTCAAGAGAGCAGCAAGATAACTACACTTTAAGGGAAAATTGTATTATTCAAAGTCAAGCAGAGTAATATTTTCTGAGTTACACCAGCAGTGGTTTGCAGTCACATCGCAATAATTTTTTAAGTTTCATTACGAAAATATTTACCTAAAAATCTGAGTTTTCTATTAGTTCCTTTTCTTAATCATTTTATTTTTTTTTTTCATTTTCGAATAAAATACAAAACTAAGCAAACTACGTCTAGGACTTATTGCACTGCTTGCAAATAAATTGCTTTTCATCTGTCTGTACTAATATTCTCTATTTTACACATTTAGCAAGAAGCTTGTAAGAGTATAGTGCGTATTTCAAGGCGTATATGCAGCACATGCCACTTCACCTCCATCACAACTGCAAGATGTAGCTGCTCCTCTTCGTGATGTTTGTACATTTATTTCCGCAATTATTAACGCCGCATGCAAGTAAAAATAATCCTATTTTCAGTTCATTATCCTAGTGATTTCTGTTCAATTTTGTTCCAACGACATCAAAGTTCATTAATTATCATATAATATAGAAGCAGGCATATTACGTTATAATTAAATTACATTCACAGACAGGTACGTCTGTCTACTTTTAATAGAAAACTTCTAAGGAACTATAAATAAAGCCAAAGCTTGCATCATTCACGCAACTGAGCATCTGATATGTACAATGTTATAATTCCCATCCCTTCTATGTATTCATCCGTATTAGCTAACGTGTGCTCGGTAAAGCGCCTATAAATTGCCTTTTTTTCTCAGTCATAGAAAAGTTAGACATATAAACATGTTTGGATAAATAGAACCATATGTACACACATGTACTACTGCCTCATGCATCATTAACAAAAATAATTTTACAAGGAAACTATTCTATTCTCTAGGCCTTCATGCTTGCTGTAGACCCTGATTTGCATTTTGCAGCAGTGAAGCACAACGAAAAGCTAGACAAAAGACGAGTATTGCAGGGGGATTGCGATGTTGTGCGTTGAGCAAGGGCCTGCAAATTGATAGGCTCGCTCGCAGCCACCAGCTGCGCTACACAAGCCTGAGAGGGCCTATTAAGGCTTGTGCTGTCTTTGGCGTGGACTGATTTCGAAATCATGCACACAATGGTGTTTCATTTAACCTACTTTGATTTAGCATTTATCTCAATACGTGCACATACAAGAAAAACTTCTCACTAGCGAAAATGACACCCTGGATTTGAATTCGAGAACTAGTGTTACGTGACTTTCCGTTATTCATGACTGTAATTAGAGCAGGAAGGAAATAGGGTAAGAAATGAGTAGTTTAATTGTAAAATGTAAGCCCTCAACACGTTAGCTGATACAATTTCTTCCATTGCATCTCTTACCTACCGTAATCTGCAGGTGCTACTGTGAATGACAGCGTAGAAATAAGGCCTCATCTACCTCAATCCCGTGTGAGCTGCAGAGGCGACTTCAACACGCACGGAATATGAACACTTAACTCTTTAATATTATAAAAAATTATTGATAGACATTTTTTCTGTGTTTTGATGCAACGATAGATTTTATATAATTAGGACTCCGTTCCAAATTAAACGTGAAGCAAAATGTCATTGTGGTACTAAACTCTACGGTGAATACACCCAAGATTCAAATTACTCCTGTGGTACATGGTGGATTTTATAAGCGAAATTGGTAACCACTATTTGAAGCTATAATGGTCATATTAAGAGTTTTATTGCTCTCTCATCTATCAATTGATGAACTTAGCTCGTTATAGTGAGTATTTTTGTGTTGACTCTTTGGGGAAAAACATTAAATATAAGCTGAATGGGAACTGTACAATATGATGTTTAACATTAAATGAACGATACCATTTTTTAAAAACAAAATACACACCATCATGAGTCTTGCAGTGAGAGGATAGAAACTTCCATATCCACTCTATTATTATATGATACTTTTGAAAAGTGTTGCGGTGAAATTCACGGAAGTTATCTATGACATTTTTGCAGGAGACTTCTTAGGCGTAGTTCTCAGCCTCCTCAATAAGCACGGCACCTTGATCCCAACACAGTATTTTTCAAGACTGTCTTGGACATCAGTTAATTTTCCCAGGAAGTTGTTAGGTTCCTAAAATCTAAGCCTTGATGTGTTCAGACTCAAGAAAACATGGTGAGAGAAACAAAACAAAACAAAAAATATAAAACTTTATAAATGTCATTAATTAGACGGGAAACAGCTCTCGAAGAATAAACGCAGACGTTCTAATAGTAGTGCCACAGAAGCATAGCTGTCATAAATGTCTCCATTTCTGAGTGTGCAACTTGTACGGAGTTCGACTCCGAAAGCTCTTCTTCTACTGTTCCACGAATGCTAAAATCTTATCACGTGTTCGAGTCAGGTATTTATCTGTAGTCTACAACTAGGCCGCAGGACCGAGAAAATTGACGAGTCTTTCATTGAGGTACTCCTGTAATCTAAGGACTAGTGATGCTGGAAAAACACCATCGCATGGTATCGTAATATTTAGCTTCTGAAAAGGGTGCCGAAGGCCACCTGTCACGAACACCTAATGCCCGAAAAATGCTGAAGACGACAGGCGTTATCAGCAGTCTCTTGAGAAGAACGCTAGCTTCATACCTGCCCCCCAAAGTGCCATGGATGATTGGACTCTACAAGATAAAAATCTCGGACATGAATGACACCATCCTCTTTTAGTTGAGATTTAGATATATCAAAATCACTGTTAAAAAAGGAAGACCATTCAAACGAATTACAAATTATATGAGGTGACTATTTCTTTCTCATAATTCAAGTACAAGTTTATTTCTCTATATGAGTAGAAAATAAAATTAGTGCATATCGTGAACAACAAGGCAAAGTTGAACATGGACTGCTACTGAAAATTGCAATTCTAAAATAAAAATAGCAATTTGCATTAAGAAGATTTCTAAATTATATCACCATAAGTGTTCCAATCAATTTTTAAGCAGAGATTTTGCCGATAGCGATTTAATGTTCAGCCATCTTGGAAAAAGCCCCTCTGGTCTGAATTTAATGCGCTTATGCATAAAGTTTCGAAGGTGACATTTTAATAAGGCAGAGTTCCCGCACTGTCTCAGGAGAATTTCCGTACCTTGAGATCATTATTTTAAAACGCCCCATACGCAGTCTTCGATGTCGAAGCAAGATTGAGCAACGCAGCGAGCACTTAGCAAGAGCTCAGTAAATAGGAACACTGAGGCCCGCTTTAGAGGGTTTCTAAATCTGGCCCACACACCTCCAAATAGGTTTAAAAGGCAATTTCAATCAAGGATCTAAGGCCGCTCTTTTTAAATTTCTTCACCTTTATTGGCTCCCGTGTATTGCGTAGCATCTGATCGATCTGAAAGGTACAATACCTGATAGGCCTAACAAACTTAGCCGAGAACCTGTCCCCACGACGCTGAAAATAAAGCTAAAGATATTATTCTGTAGGAGCAATTAATGTAGTGCAGTATTATTTTATTCGGTGATGAAAAAAAGCCTTTGATACAGAGAGCCTAGAATGAGCCTGTCTAGCTCAATTCTTATTGAGATACAGCGATGGTCAACGATGCCAGAGACTCCTATGATACGGAGATGTTGTACTTTCGTTCCCTATTCCTATATCGTGCAAGAGAATCAGGTTACAGGGACCTCTGAACGCGAGTGGAGACGGATTCTTATTGATATATTGATACATTGCTCAGATACAATCACTCATTGATACACTCCTCAGACGAGGCATTAAATTTACAAATTCATAATGTGAACAGTTCTTTACTAATACTAAGAAATCGGCACAAAACAAAATTTGAACATTTTTAGGCATGTATTAAAGAATTTATTTTCTTTGAAAGATACGACGACTGGTTGATGAACGGCTGAAGTATTCAAAACGTTTTTTTCTATGGGATATTCACGAGTCATCACTGTTTACAGTTGAGAGTTTGTCAAACTGAGCGAAACGATTTCTTGGCACGTTTGTTTTGCTGCAAGATAAATACTTTTCAAAATATTCGATTTCTTCTTCACAAACTTCAACAAAGAAATGAATTTCGTGCGATATTCATCAAGGATAGAAAAAACTACCGGTAGAATTGGGACTATTTTTCATGGTAAGCGTTTTGCAATACAGAGATATCGTCAGTATTGCAGTAAAACTTTGTAAAAATATCGGTTACTTCGCCGAAGCATGACTACAAGATTGGAGTAGAGAGCAAGGCGTTCCAGAGATGAAATGAACAGCAAGAAGCACTTGAAACTGGAATACTGAATGGAACGTTCCAGAGACTATAAAGTCCTCTTGTATGAGTAAAAGGTTTACTAGCAGGTAAATAAAATACTAAAATATAAAGTCTTAGGTCTTGATTTCGAGTGTTCAACTTTAATTTTCAGTTTAGCTGATTACTTTTTACCAATTTATTTCTTGCACAAATGATTTATTTAATCATAAAAAATGAAGTTTAATTTTTTTCTTTTGAACTCAACGGAGCATGAAAACGACATCGAAATGTAGTCTTTGAACTCGAGTTGACTTGCTGCGTTTCCAAAAGCAATTTTTTGTCTCATTTTTCTCTTTATGGATTTTGAACAGGTCTCACAACTCAGAGCAAAATCGGAACCTATAAAAATACGCAAATATTTCAGTCTAGTTCGTAACTAAAGTGACCATGGACACGCATAATATGCGGAACAGATTGGCGTGCAGATACTTGTAAAAGCAAATGAATTTTTCACAGGAAAAATTTATTTTCACATATCAAAAGAAGTACGACTTTCGTCAGCTGCACGAAGCACACAGAACTGCAGAGGTGGAGTCAGCAGCTGCGGTCTGGCTCTAGGGTCTCAAGGCTAAATTCGAACAACATAAAAGGACTAACAGAATGAGGTTTCACTGCAATGCAACGGACGTGGCAGGAAAGTGAGAGTTATTTCTTAAACAAAACGAGTAAATGTAAGGTAGAAATTGGAATTTGCGATGTACGTCAGAGATTGAAGAAATTTATGAGAGTTAGCAAGTTAAGTAAAAGTATGTCGATAGCGTTAAAAAATTTTGATATATATTCAAACATAAGTTCAAAATTCCAGTCTTTGATTCACCAAGAAGAGGTCAGCTTTTCGAGAAGGTGCTATGTGAGTGACACTATATTTTCAACTCAGTAGTTCACCATGAGATTTGTGCTTTTCGATGAATATGTTTCTATCACTGAAAATCTGAAAAAATGATCAAATCTATATAATAAAACACCAAGTGTCTCCTTAAATGAATAAATTTATTTTTTTTTCGTGCGTAATTTCTCCTGTTATTACGCTGGGAAGTTCCCTTAAATACTGGTAGTTGAATACGTAGACTTTCACTTATATAGATTCTTAACTGCTGGAGTTAAATCCGTAGACTTTCTGATTAGGTCTGAGAATCTGTTACTTTAAGTTCTTCCTTCAAATACATGATATTAAAACCCGTTATTTTTAACGGGCATACACACTAGTATACAATAAAACGTAATGAATGAAGATTTTATAAGAAACAATATATACGAGATTATCATTTGCTCTGCAAAACTGATCTTTAGCCTCCCTTTAAAGTGTACTTGAGCACACGGTGGAGTGAGGGATGACTGGGCCGTGCGTGACGGTGGAGTGTGAGGCATGACTGGGCCGTGCGTGACGGTGGAGTGTGAGGCATGACTGGGCC